>CAUYQG010297574.1:0-34095 GCA_963574415.1 Tarsius wallacei
CGCCCGGCTGATTTTTTGATTTATTGTAGAGATGAGGTCTCGCTTGCCCAGGCGGGTCTCGAACCCGCGGGCTCAGGCAATCCACTCACCTCAGCCTCCCAAAGGCGCGGGATTACAGGCTGAGCCACCGAGCCCGGCGAAGAGGACTTTCAGTAGGGATGAATTGTTCAAAAGTGTAATTGATGTAGTGTATATCATTTGGTATCTGGACGTATGCATTTGGAACATGTATCAAGCTGTAGTCTTAAATGGTTATGTTTAATTGCAAGTAAGTTATATCACTACAGGGTATTTTTTTTTAGAAAAATAAGTTGCCAGCGGAACAGTTCTACATTGGGATCACCCCTTATTTTTCTATCTCAACGAATACAATTTAATTCCACAAACATGAGGGTGCTACCAGGTGAGAGTTTCCATATGTCAACTCCTCAAGAAGAAAAACTTTCAAGTGTGTGTCATTATTCTTATTCTAGAAATGAAGCAACGGTGGATCCACGATATTAGACGTCTCACAACTCCTGTGGTGTCAAGCCAAGTCGATGTGATGCCAAATTCCAACTCTTGGACTGGCTTCTACCCGCCCCCCCCTCCCCCCCCCCGTTCTGAGAGCATAATAGAATGTCATGAACTCCTTTTCGTCACCTGTTGACATACTAGGCTTGAGAGCGGTTCAGAAAAGAAAATTTAATCTGATAATATCCTAAAATGCTTACAATTATTTTTATTATCACCCCTTTAAGTGGCCCGCTACGCATTTATATTAACAATCATACCCTTCCATGGACCGATGAACCTATTTTTCTTCTGAGTGCTTCATTAATACATTCATAGGCAGCTCTTCTGAAATTTTGTTTCATCAGCTATTTCCAAGATTCTTTAATACACTAAAGAGAGTTGCAAAGTTAATAGAAATAAAATGGGTTTTCAGAAGTGATCTGAAGACCGTTAAGGCTATCGATTTAAAAAGACGATCGTGTGTTAAAATGCTCTTGAGGAGGTTAGGAATGGCTGTCTTTGTGTACACACGTAGAGAAGGCAAGCACCCAGAAGATAAATGATAGTAAGGAGGAAAATACAGATCAATACACTCGGAATTAAACAAAAAATCAAGAAGGCAAGTTAAAAATGGGTTTCAAAGTAAAATAGGGATCAAGTGATTTATATAAACCGGATAATGTGTATTTGTTCTTCTCTCCAGTGAAGAGGCAAGTAACATCACAGGCAGGGTAGCCCACATGTTAAAAAAGAAAAAGAAAAAAATTATATTCAGTACAAACATCTTTAGTAAGGGGTTCAGAATGTTAGCACAGCTTTCTTCTTTGGTGTACCTGTTCTGCTTAATTTTTATTTTTTTATTTTTCACTTACCATATGATTAGAGGCCAAACCTTATCCACAGGGGACACAGTCCAAGATCTCCAGTGGATGCTTGAAACCGCTGCAAATACCAAACTGACCACCATCCACTGGAACACATTTCTGTTCATGTCTTCCACTGGCATAAACTGAATGCCTCTTCCATCTTGAGCACTTATCACGTACTGTGGATGTAACTTTGGCAGTTTGAGGTGCAACAGCAAAACTAGCATGACCTATTTTTCCTTTATAATTTCACAGAGAGAGGATCCGTTCTTACTGTAGATCTTAGCAATCACAGCTTTCTTTTTTCTTTTGTTTTTCTTTTTTTTGTTTTTGCTTTCCATAGTAAGACATGCACTTTCACCTTTTCACTTAAAGGAAGCACTTAATGGCTTTCCTTTGGCATCTCCAAATTGGCAGCATCCCTTTTCTTGCACTTTGGGACCATCGTTAAGTAAAATAGGTGTTCCCTGAACACAAGCGCTGTGATCCTGGGACGGCAGATTTGATAGCCTAGAGAGCTGCTAAGTGATTAAAGGGCAGGGAGGGTAGACAGCGTGGAAACACTGGGCAAGGGGATGATTCATGTCCTGGGCTGGATGGAGAGGAATGGCGTGAGATTTCATCGTGGCACTCAGAAAGGCATGTAATTTGAAACTTACGAATTGCTTATTTTTGGAATTCTCCACTTAATATTTTCTGATTGCAGTTGACCCCGAGTAGCTGAAATTGTGTAATATGAAACCAAGGATAAGGGGGGAACTGCAGGATCACTTATTAGTAATAGCTGGTCAATTTGTTTTGTCTGGGATTTCAAGCTCAGATAAGAAGCAAGTTCCATTTGTACTGAAGTGACACCGGATTTGTATTTAATTGCCCCACATGTATTTCTGGACATGGGACATTCTATTAGAAGACAATCCCACTTATTTTTGTACTCATTCCCAAAAATAATTCAGTGTATAGTAAAGTGATATTTACTTATTTTGTCTTTGAATAACACATTTGATGAACATAGTATGAAAAAAATCTCAGATCAGATCACATGATCTGATTATTCCTGCAGAAAATACTTTAGCATATATGATGGGGGTTGCTTGACCTCCAGGCAAAGAAAGTTCTTCCTTCCCCCACTTCCTTTTGTTTTACTCTACAAAGAAGTTGTGCTAATACAATCTGCCATATTTTAAAGTGTTCATTGGCTAAATTTTTTCAGGCAAAAGATCTCATAGAAATAATGTGTTCTACACTGCATGGCAATACTTTTTTGTTTTGGTTTTCTTTGTTTTTTGTTTTTTGTTTTGCTGTTGTTGGTCCTAGAAGGTTTGGCTTTTCATTAAACACAATATGCAAAGTCTAAAACTCATACTTGGAGATTGTACACATCCAATAATCTCCCTAAGCCAAGATTTGTGCTGGCAGAGGACACTTATGCATAAGTAGTCTCACAGTAGGTTAGCAGCAGCCATGACCTTGCCAAGCAATGTGAGGACAAGTCTGCACCAACAAATATGGTGGTCAGTATCTAAATGTCCTTGAGGTAATTAGATGGGATACTCTTCAAAATATGGCTGGAGGTGAGTGTGAGGGGAAAAATTTACGGCAAATAAGCAAAGGGAGTTCACTGTCTTTGAGTTACAACTACACTAGGCATCTAACAGTCTGGCACAGAACGGCAGCTAATTAAATGTTGGTGACCTACTTGTTTCTAAAACAATTGAACTGCCATTTCCTTAAAGCTGAGGAATCAGTAGAGGCGATGTTGCCGATAGTGATATTTTATATTTTAATTTGAATCCAAATATTGATAGAAAAATACACTATCTTTTGCACCGATATTAGGCAATGCTCTTTATATAATTTAACTTTTTATATTTGAAAGTGTTTTTATATTATTTTATGTAATCTTTGCAGCAACTATGAAAAATTAGGTAGAAGTGGGATTAAGAGACTTCATTTGTAATTCAAGAAACAGAGGTTTAAAGTGGATATGTAGCATACTACAGGTAATCAAAAAAACTTTGGAAAAGAATTCTCATATAATAGATCCTCCAGTTCTATGGCATATATTTCCAGTTTAGATTAAGAATGCCTTAGGTAGATTTAGCAGCATCAAATAAGATTTCAGAGGATAATCACAAACTTTATTTTAAGTACTATAATTGGGTACCAAAAGTATCCTGTTTTGTCATCAATGTGTTCAAAGTATCAGACAAGAAAAAACAGTAGACCAAGAATAAAAGAAATTTGAGTGTTTGAAAGATGGAGTTAACAACAACAACAGGCATTTAAGCACATTACAGCACCTGTCTTAGGTGTGGTCCCCTAGAAGCAGAGTCTGAGATGGGGTACTTTTACAAGCTATTCATGGAGGAAATAAGCAAGTTGGACTATGGGAAAAGCCAGGCAAAGTCACAGCTTTAGGAGAAATCTAGCATCAGTGCAACGCTGGGTAGAGCTTGGGCGTGTGCAGGTTGTCTCTCCTGAGGCCATGTGGCAGATCCATGACATTCCCATGTCTCCAGGCAAGGTGGCCCTCTTCAGTCCGGTCAAGCCTCAGAAGATGGTATAGGTGTGAAACGCTGGCGACCAGCATCCATGACTGGCGGCAATAAAGGGATCTGGGAGACGCCCAACAACATCTGCTTCAATGTTTTATATGTTTTCAGTCTTGAAAAATTCATTTAATGGAAGTTACAAGCAGAGGTTCCTACTTCTTTATTTGGAGGTTGGACTTTTTGTGCTAAATTTCCAAGTGTTAGATTTTCAAGAAGTGTATTATGTTGTAAGAATGACTACTGCATAGAACCCATTGGAGAAACATTAAATATTTTGAAGACATTTTAAGAATCACCTAATTCTTCATTTGTAATAGTTCTTGAAACTTAGCTAATATCAGTATAAAAATATACAAGATTCAAAGTATATACAGTTAAATGTTTTATGTGATCAAGTAAAATCTTTACTATCCAAGTTTCTTGGAAATATTTAAATAACGTATTTTCAGAGCATGTTCAGATTGTTATCATTGTAATTCACACTTAGAAAATAATTTCAGGAACAGTGAAAACATTTATAAAAGGTCAGGAATTTAAGAGCTGTTATTCAGAAAGCATAAACATTCATTCCAAAAACAAATCAAGAATTAGCAAATAACATTATTCTATTAAATTCCCTACTTAAAGTAAACATAAAATAAGATGGAAAAATTATGTAGATGCTATTAGTAAAAATTATATTAAATTGTATTAAATTCAACAGTCAAGGACATGGAATCTCAAATCCATTTTGCTTTTCAAAAATCTGACAAAGAAAGAATGAGATGGAATTTATAAATTCCAAAAACAAATTCTGGGTTTTTTTTTTTTTTAATGAAGTGGGAAAATAAACACAATTTCTACTTCAACAGACGGGGAGAACTTCAGAAATAAATAACATTTCAGGTTGCTGAAAGAATCTTTCATTTGTTCATGCATTCATTCAGCAAATAATCATTGATAATCTGTAATGTGTCAGCTATTTTGCTAGGCTAAGAAATGCATGAGTCACAAAGCAGGCAAGAAGCCCTGCCCTCATAGAACTTACATTCTCTCAGACAGACAAAGATTAACAATAGAAATGGAATATAAAATGTGTTAGATGTTGATGAGAGCACAGACCAAAAAAAGGTAGTTCTGGAGTGTGACGAGAAGGAAGGTACAGTGTTAAGTCGAGTGACCACTGACATAATGACTCTTAAGAAAATGACTGAAAAGCCAGGCGTGGTGGCTTATGCCTATCATCCCAGCATTGTGGGAGGCCAAGGTGAGAGGATTGCCTGAGCCCATGGGTTCGAGCCCAGCAACTTGGCAAGACCTCACCTCTACAATAAATAAAAAAATTAGCCGGGTGTGGTGGCGTACACCTGTAGTTGCAACTACTTGGGAGGCTGAGGCAGAAGGATCACCGGAGCCCAGCAGGTCAAGCTGCAGTGGCCAGGAGCGTGCCACTGCCCTCCAGCCTGGGTGACACTGTGAGACTCCAACTGCAAAATAAAAATAAGAAAAGAAGATGACAGAAAAAGGTTTAGACAGCAAGTTGTGCAGCTCTGTGAAGGGAGAGCTTTTGAAACAGGAAATGATTGCAGGAAACGAGCCCCTGAGATAGGGTCATGCCTCACATGACCGCTGGGCAGCCCTGAAGCCAGAGAGGCTGAGTTGAGTGCTCCGAGGATGAGGGGGATGGCAACCTCACCGGAGTGAGGGAGAGGGCATCGAAAGGCGTTGCACAGGTGGCTTTTATTCAGAACAGGTTTATTGGAGAGGTGAGGTCTTGCCAAGTTGCTCAGGCAGGTCTCGAAACCGTGGGCTCCGATTTTAAACTGGAGATTCATGAGGTCTGCCCTTCATTTGAACAGGATCACTCTGGCTGCTGATTTGAAAACAGCAGCAACATAGTAAAACTGACCAGCTTGCAGTCTCTCACAATACTCTGGACGAGAGAGGAGCAATGCAGTCAGTGAGCTGAATCTGAACACGAAACTAAAAGAGCATCGAAGGCCTGCTGGCCTCAGGCAGTAGAGACAAAGGGGAGTCAAAGGCTCCAGGGTTTTGTTTTTTTTTTGAGTTGGAGTCTCACTCTCGCCCAGACTGGAGTGCAGTAGAGATGAGGTCTCACCAAGTTGCCCGGGCGGGTCTCGAACCCGCGGGCTCAGACCATCCACTCACCTCGGCCTCCCAAAGCGCGGGATGACAAGCGGAGCCACCAAGCCCGGCTTGCTCCAGGGTTTCTTTTGAGTTTTTGAGGGATTGGAATTGCCGTTTGTGGCCACAGAGAAGATTTAGGGGGACAGGAGAGAATAGGAGTTCAGCTCTAAGTGTAGTACATTTGAAATGCACGTTAAAAATTCAAATAGATATTTAAATCCAGAATTCAGAATTCCACTCAGCAACATTCCTTCCACTGACTTCCATTCAGCAAGTTTTTCTTCTTGGCCATCTAGAAAAGACAGTGCTCTAATACGGCACTTTAATTCTGCAAACCTGTTTCTGAAGGAAGCTATGACTTTATTATCCAGTAATACTGCTTTTGGTGGCACAGTAGACCGAAAATATAGAAAAGGTACAATTCTGGCTGAGTCAGTTCATGCCGAGGAGTCTTATACACTTTGTAACAATTTTATTGCGAGATAAAACAGAAAACACCACTAGCAGTAAAATAGTGTGAATTTAAATGCCTTTAACCTCTTACGATGACTTAAACCAAGAAATGTATTCCTCAAATATGTAAGGATAATAATGTTTAATTTATATAAGAAAATATATCCCACTCTATTTTCTGATTGAAACAGATTACACAATATTTGGGGGGCATGTTTTGGTAATATACATATTTGAATGCACGTGTGTTCTATAATAGAAAGTGGAATTAATCTTTTTCTATTATCTCAAAATTATGTCAATTCTAAGAATCACTTCAAAGCTGGGAAAGTAAATGTTACCTAACTGACCTTTTCAAAGAGAGCAGCCGAGCAAAGTCCCCAGACACCTCCCCGCAGGCTGCCAAAGGGGGTCCCCACCATCACCTCACTACCTTACTTGTCTGTATAGACAAGAAGTTAGAAGTTTGAAAATCACCATGACCTTCTAATGAGCTAAATTAGGGGGGGTGGGGGACACATAAAGAACACAGAGCACTGCCGGAAGAGTAACTGGCAGCTTGTTACCAGGTTGAAGTCTGCTTTGAACTTTGAACTTGCTGAGCTGTCCTCAGAAAGAGAAAAGCAGCCAGCAGTTCCTGACATAGGACATTCGGCCTGATGCACCAGAGAAGCTGCATTGCCACTCAGAGCTGGCCTGGCTCTCACAGCTGGGACTCAGTGTTCTTCTGAGCTGCATATCACAGAACTCCACACAAGGCCACTCTGCGGTGGTGATGGACCCAACAGTGGCAAGGCCACTTCATAATCACATCTGAAGACAGACCAAAGAGGAACAGTGTCCAGGCCACCAAAGTGACTAAATATCCCCTATCTTAACTACTCTTGTACAAAGTATAGCTTCAGCCATGCCCTGGTTTTCACGTGTAGATAGCATTTATAAAGATATCTAATTTTAGAATTACTCCCACTTGCCGACAGCATGTAATACAGAGCAAAGCTCTGTGTCCTCAGACCCTCCACAAAAATCCCCTAATGCAGGCCCAAATCCTGTGTGTCCTGACATAATCTCACCTGGACCTCCCGGGGTACATTCTCCTTTGCTGCTGTGAACAATAAATCCAACTTGTCCCATTGCGGTCGTGTTCCTGATGGTGCATGGCTGAAGGGTCTTGATGTATCCAAGCCTACTTGAGTAAGCAAAAGGAATCTGGAGACAGAAGGTGAGGACAGAGCAGCCATGAGCATCATTCACTCCTCTCATCAAGCAAGGATCCTTCAGTTTCCTAGGGCAAATGGAAAGGCAGCCTGACTCCATCCGCCCTGCCTTTTCAATATCCCACTCAAGAGGTTTTATTGTGGAGCCAAAGGAACCGAGAAACTGGAAACAGTCAACTATGACAACAGAGTCTGTTCTGAGAAGTCAATGCAAGATACCTTTTAACTCAGGGAACCAGGCTGTTGGACGTTTCCTCAAAAATTGACGTAAGCACCCCAGGGGAGAGCCAACATCCAGATGCTTCGACACACAGAGGACACCAGATGAAAGGATGGAAATATGGCAGAAAGAGCAAGTAGAAGATTTTCCTGTTTCCCTCCATTCCTCCTCACAGCCTACACCATTCTGAAGCAAACCGAGGCTGCGTAGGATGCGGAAAAGAGTTGGGACAAGTGGAAGACCAGACTCACCCTCTGTTCCAGGATAGGTTTGTGAGTCCCAATCCTGGCACAAGCTCACAGAACAGAAAAGGTGCTCCAACGGCTATGAGACTAAGGTCTAAAAATTGACTAGACTAACTGAATTTGTTTAACAGAAAGCAGAGAATCTTGCCCAAAATATCATTAAAGACTAGAAAGGAATATTCAATATGGCATATTTAAAGACAGTGGCTGAAAAAAAAACAAGTTTCTACTTCACTCAGTTTAGATTATTGGATAAACTGGCTCTGTCAGGTAGAAAAAATATCACTAAGTTTGTACAACCAAAGATAGAGTAGTTTTGACTCCTTTTATTTTGGGCTATCGGTCCTTGTATGTTTTTTCCTAGAACAAACAATTGCTTGAATATTTTAATAAATAATAAAATCAAGGCATTTTTAAAGATAAGAATTTCTAGCAAACTGTTGTTTTCACAGTAGTGCAGTGAATAAGAAGTTTTCTTTTTTGAGGATGATGGACATGGCTTGGTATTGAAATATGAGATAATAGACATAGTGAGCTCTGCTGTCAGACTGCCTCAGTGAAACCCTGCCTCTGTTTCTTAGTAGTTCAAGACCTTGGTCAAAGTTCCTAACCTCTCTTTGTCTCAGTTTTCCCTTCTGGAAAATGGGTATGATAGTAGTAATTCACTCAATGTGTCAACGTGAAGATCAAGAAAGTCATGCATTTCTAGTAATCAACACGAACAGTGCTGGCAAAAAGAACTCCAAGTACATATTATCTATACTTTTTCACAAACATTAATAGGGAAAATAATGTCACAACATTGTAAGGACAACTAACTCTGAACAACTTTATATTAAGTAGCTGCTGATATTTCTCCCACTGACAAGTAGATGTCAAATTACCTGATTCTACTGACTTTTGAGAAGTTCTGGAACCTATAATATTCAAAGAAAGTAGCTGATGGTTGAAGAGCTGAAAAAAGTGAACAATCCAAATGACATTAAAATGTAGAGAATGAGAAGAAAGCCACAGACTAGGATAAAACATTTGCAAAAGACACATCTGGTAAAGGACTATAATCCAAAATATACGAAAAGCTCTTAAAAACTCATTACGAAAATGAACAACCCAACAAAAAAATGGGTAAAAGATTTGAACAGACACTTCACCATTAACTATGCAAATGAGAAATGAGCACCTGAAAAGATGGCCTGCGTCATATGTAACTAGGGAAGTGCAAATTAAAATGAGGGATACCCCTACACACCTAATAAAATGTCCAATATTCAAAACACTGACAATATCAAATGAAAGGACAACGGTGACTCTCATTTATTGCTAGTGAAAACATAAAATGGTACAGCCACTTTGGAACACAGTTTGACAATTGTTTTCGAAAATAAACATACTCTCACTGTAAGACCAGACCATCATGATCTTTAGTATTTACTCAAGTGGCAGGACAGATGAAGTCAGGCTGCCTTTTCAATATTTACTCAAGTGCACAGAAGATTCACCCACTTGGACACAGATGTTTGTTGTAGCTTTGTCAGTGTTGTCAAACACAGATGTTTGTTGTAGCTTTGTCATCGTTGGACACAACCAAGATACATTCACTGGGTATACAAGTTTAGGTTGATAGCACTTGAGTTCAGAATTTAAACAGGTGGTTTTGTTATCATCTGGCTTACGTTGTCTTTACTGAGAAGCCAGGTCTAAATCTAATTGTTCTGATGAAATTACCTTTTTCTCTAGCTGTTTTTATAATGTATATACTGGAAGACACCCAGGTAGCGTCTGCCACAGGTTGCTTGCTTGGTCCATGGGGGGCAAAAACTCAAACATTTGGTTATAGAAGTTCTCTGTGTTAATTGTTGAGGAAAAACAGTTTGTGTTTTCTTCCACTCATGCTCTCTTATGGCTTCTTCTCTCCTCTGGGGCTCCTATTACATAGATGTTAATTTAATAAAAACCTTAATTATCTTTGGATTTTACATTTACCCAAGTGGTCTTCTCCACTTTTGCATTTGCTAAACACCCTGAATGAGTGAGTGTTGCTGTTTTGCATCGGTTTTAGAAAAGTCTCAGATATTCTTTAATACTGTTTCTATCTGTGCTATATATATGTTTTTATCCACATTTCCAAGCTCGTGACTTTCACCACCTTTGTCATAGTCTTTTGCTATAATGTTGGGGCCCTTCAGGCCTCAGAAGAAGACCTCAAAAATAGCAACTCTGGCTTTCTCCTGCCCTCCTTTTCTCCTCTTTATTTTTCTCCCCAAGGCAGGACTAATTTCTCTAATTTCTCCCCCCACACACACACACACTTATATCAGTAAACTATCAGACCTAGTATATCTGATTATAGGTCCTAAGACCTCTTTTGCAGAAGAGGTCTTCCCCATTCCTAGAGAAAGAAATGTTGCACAGAGGCCAAAAGAGAATTTGAACAGATGGGTCTTGCTGAGTTTCCCCACTAGGTCTGTTAGTATTAGACCATATCCATTTCGTCCAATCAAATTTCTACATGGTTGCTAAACATGCCTACCCAATGACATCTCCACAAAAGGTCCAAGAGGACAGGATTTGGAGAGCTTCTGGAACAGATGAACACAGGGATTCCTAGAAAGTGGTATGCCTGGAAAGGGCACAGAAGTAGCACACCCCACCCCTTCCCCCATACGTTGCCCTAAGTATCTCTTCTTTTATATCCTGTATAATATCCTTAAAGGCAAAACAGTAAATGTAAGTGTTTCCCTGAGTTGTGTGAGCCACTCTAGCAAATTAATTGAACCCAGAGAAAGGGCCACGGGACCCCCAGTAGGTTAGAAACCAGTAGGTCAGAAGTTTGGGAGACCCCGATTTGTGACTGGTGTCTGAAGGGGGGACAGTCTTTTGGCACTGAGTACGCAGCCTGTGGAATCAGACACTGTGTTCCAGGTAGACAGTGTCAGAATTGATTGCAAGATTCCCAGGTACATTCTGCTGCAGAGTTGATTGCTTGCTTGGTCCCTGGGGGAAATATCTCACACATTTGGTTATATAAGTCCTCTATGTTAATTGTTGTGGAAAAAGAGTTTGTTTTTTCCACTCATACTATCTTAGTCCTCTCTCCTCTGGGGCGCCTATTATGTATGTGTTAATTTTTTTAGCATAAACGTTTCATAAGCTTTTATCCTTCTATACTACTCTGGATTTTCTGGTTAAACATTTTGGTTTTTTATTTAATTTTTAACTATTATAGATATATAATGGCTGCACATATTCATGGGGCACATGTGATATTTTGATACAAACATGTAAAGTATAATAATTAAATCAGGGTAATTGTGGTATCTACTACCACAAATTAACAATAATTTATTGTATATTTCCCAAAAAACGAACAGTGAAGTTATAATGCTTCTAACACAAAAAAATACTTGCGGTGATAAGTAAATTTTTTAAAAATACTAATTTTGTCTTTTGCTTTGTCCAGTCAGGTGTTAATACTATCCATCAAGTTCTTAATTTTCATTGTTGTTGTTTTTTGCTCTTTTTGTCACTTTATTATTTTTTATGGATTCTCTATTACAATTCTCATTGTTCATCCATTTTTATTACCTTATCATTCATTTTACTGAATAAGCAAATCTTTGTTATTTTTGGTTCTCATCCATTTACTCCTATCTTTGGATAATCTATTGTCTTGTTTTGGATAATGGTCATACAATCTTGCATTAACAAAATACTGACAGATTTTTTTTTTTAACTATCCACCATAGAGGGTTCAACAATCTATTAGGGGATAGTGTGCATTGCTGAGTACCTCAGTCCCATAAGGGACTCAATTGGGTCCAGACTCAACTACAGTATTAGTTAATACTGAGTCGACCTCTTATTTGCCCCTTTCCTGAAATATGGCCCTTCATGGCTTTCACCAAGAACTTGGCGAGCCATTGCTACCTCAACCCTAGCAGACCAGAAGATGTTGAGTTCTACTCTTAAGAGCTTTTTTTAACTTACCTCTTCAGTCTCTTACTTCCTGCAGGTTCAAAATTTAAAAACATACTGAAGAGGAAATTTCTGTGTGTTGAAGCCTTTCAAGTCTATTCATTCAACTGTCTTTAGATCAAAAAAAACAAAACAAAAAACAAAACAAACAGAACTCTGATGGCTTTTAATCTTCCAGCAATATCTTCTAGCCTATTTGTACCAGATCCATTTCTGTCTTTTCCACCTTAAGGTACACCCGGAAACCGTAAGTAACACCAAATATATGTGGCTGTGTATCCATGATCCTATTTGTCATTACCATTAAGAATTTCAGCTCTTGCTTGTTATGGTTATTAACACTTCTCCTGTTGGGTCTCTGGTTCCTCAGCATCATGAGATGGCTGGAGATTTTAGTCTGCCTTCTAGATGAATATTTAACAATAAAAATATGATGTAAGCCACATATATTTGAAATCTTCTAATATCCACATTTAGAAATATAAATTTTAATGATGCATTCGGTCCAATCTAATAAATGCTACATAATACCATTTCAATATTTAATATAACAATATTAAAATATTGTATATTATTTTATCTTTGTGTTAAGCTTTTGAAAATCTGGGTGTATATTTTATCTGCAGAACATCTTGATTTAGAGTAACCACATTTTACGTGCCGTCTAGTCATGTGGCTAGTGGCTACTGTACAGAAAAACCCAATTTGCCCAATTTTAGAAACTTTTGATGATCTTTTAGCCAGACTCATGGTTCAAAATTCAGTCAATGTCCTGGGCTACTGGTCATGAAGGAAATTCCTAGATTTTCTATGTTTGTCACTGAACCATGAACAACTGTTCAAAGCTTCCCTGTATTATTTTTCCCAGTTGCAGCCTTCTACTGCCAACACTGATCAACAGGCCTTAATCAGCCTAAAATACGAAAATGGCCCAGAGAGAATATGGCTGCCAATTCTTAGCTCACCTCTGAATGTCTTCCCTGCTGTCAAATTTTAGCCTAATCCTTATTGCTTCCCACCTCTTCGATGTCTCACTGACCTGCCTCAGTCTACTTCATTCTACCTGGAAGCAGTTACGTTCATATATATATATATATACATATATATATATATGTATATACACACACACACACACACATATATAGTTATATAGTGCAAAGTTTTCTATTAATATTAAAGAATTTTTTCTTCCATTTTTGGAAAACGATATGTTGCTTACACAATAATTTTAATTCACAAAGTTTATGTTTGTTTTATTTGAAATAATTCTGAGTTGCCACCTTACTAACCGGGCCAGGGAGATTATATTGCTTTGCTATCTTTATCACCCCAATAGGCTTGACACCTTGAATTCACAGGTACAGAAAATCACTGATAGCTCTGAACCTATGATCATTTAACAAAATGGCAAAAAATGTTTTCTTATTTATTTATTCTAAAGATGTGGGGTACAATTCAGGGTTAGGTACGTAAATATTCATTGCACAGGTAAAGTGAAAAATGATATTAAAGCTGTGAGTTCTATCCTTTATGATAAGTTTCACATAAACAGCCACTTCTATGCCAATATTCTGTTAGAATTTTATACTTAATTACCTTATTTAACTTTTCTGCTCAGAGAAATGTGCTTTGTAAATGCACATTAATGCATATCGAGGGTCTTGAGAAGAACGTTGTCCATTTGCTATTGTTAGGGGCAAATAGTAACTAAAAATTCTACATTATTTATAGTCACTAAAAGTTTTTGTCTTCAAAACTTAAAAGCCACAGGTTATTTTTTCCTTTGTTTCGTTTTAACTACTGCACAATTCATGAATTACGCCTGAAAAGTAATTTAGTTTCATCGGCATTGAGTCCATTCACGTTGAAAAATATTAGTCAGGGATCTCTAGAGAAAGATCATTGATAGAAAATACACTTAAAAGGGGCTACAATAAAGTCAGAGGTACAATCTTGACTTTGCCTGTGACTTTGAATGTCATAGACACATGTTGCCTTTCTCTCTCTTAATGCGCCTAGGCACGGAATTCCAGAAACTAGAATTACGTTCTGTACAGGATCATGGGTTAGAGAATAGGACCTATTTTCATCCTCATATTCAGAAGTAAATAATTACTACCGTGATTTCACACATTTTATTTAATTATAATGACGATAACAGAGCTATTCTAAAGGATAGCATGTCACATAGAGGTAGGTCGATCTGAGAATCAAATAAAAAGCTAGCCATAAAAATGGAAGGAAAATTAGTTTCCTGAGAGAATCCGTTTATAAAACATTTTCCCTTGACTTCAAGTAGAGAAAAGTATGTTTCTTTTTTTCTAATCTCAAATAAATTATGTACAGGTTAACATCTGCCAAGTTAACCAACCTTTAGAAAGGCAATCTGACGGTAAAGCATGCCATTTCCACTCTTCAGAACTCTGTCTTGTTAAAAACTGACAAAAACGGAGGGCGATTGAGTGCACCTAGCATTTCGCTTAGCCCAGAGTGGGTTTTAATGACTAATTGGTTGCAGGAGAGAAAGCCAGCATTAACATTCCTTACGTCTCTTATCAGAGCTAGATTTTTCTAGACAATCAAAATAAACCCTTCTCTTTTCATGTCAGAAGGTGAGCTATTTGGCATCACATTAAGCGGAGTATCAGCTATGAAGTTCCTCAGCTTTTCAAGTGAAGTGAAAACCACTGTAATTTGAAGAAAACAAAAAACACTGTTACATGTGCTTGGCCTAGGAAGGTCACCAGTCACCCAGAGCTAAGTATTTGGTCTTTGAGCTTTCAGTTGTGCATGCAAAAATGAGAAGATGCATAACTTTAAAAATGGACTTTATCCTACTTTATACTTAGTGATTAGTCAAACTGCTGGGATCTCAAGTTTATCCTGCATACCAAATTCCATACAATGGTAGAGGTTGCCAGGGGCACGATATTGAATAAAATTCTGAGGCTGAATTTGGATCATGCCAGAAAACAGATGTCAAGATGGATGCATCATTCGTGGTCTGGAAGGCAATGACATTTTTGCCAGATGGTTCCAATGAGACTGGACCAGGCGCTGCTTAGAGCTGTGGGCGTCATTAAGGGCCTATAAGGGTATGGAGGCAACCAGTGAAACACAGTGGAGAAATCCCTGGGGGTAAGAAGTCAGGGGCAAAATAACATGAGCATATCTTCTGTGAGGGCTGAGTCTACAGAGGCCATGCCCCACCCCCCACCCCCCCCCCCCACCCCGGCAGGGTCTGTAGGAGGGAACTGAGGGATACTTTCAAAGCGGGAGCCTGAAGCAGGAAGGGATCAGGAAAGACCGTCCAACTTTCTTCTTCACTCCGATCTCCTGTGCCTCCAGTGCCTGCTCTTGGCCAAACCAGGGGGGTAGGATGATAAGCAAGATGTTTGAAAAACGACTTTCAGAACAAAATCAAAAACTTGATTCTAGAATTTGCTGATCCCCGTGGGGCCGCCACTCTCCCCATGGCTGATTTCAGTCCACCAACGTCTTATCATGGAACCAGAGTTGGAAAAAATGCACAAAGCTGACTCTAGCAAACTGGTCTGTGTGGACTCCAGCACACAGCACACTGGGTTAAACCTAACAAAAGCCAGCCACCAAAAGTCCAGAGGACACAGTATGCAGGAGGTTTAGAGCGAGCCATAGACCAGCAGAGGATGGATTTGGAGCTAGGACAAGGGAGATATCAGGTAGAGGATAACCACAGAGCTGACAAGGTCTATGACTTCCCAGAATCTTGCCACACTAGGCCCAGCTAAGACTCAAACTTAATTTGGATACAAGTGGAGTGCTTTGTCCTATACCACTCCGTCTTCTTCATGTAATGCCTGACTAGGAAAAAAAATGTGCTATTATATACACAGCCATAAGAAAACAACTTTTCACCAACCCTAGATGAAGCAAAGATTCAGAGGTGAAAATCACTGAGTTGGGAGTTTAGCTTCTGGATAGGTTTGCAAAGAAAAAATACATTTTAAGCTTAAACATTGAGCTTTTTGATCTTTCCATTTCTTAAATAGAGTGGAGCAGTTGGGATAGGTTTGAGTATGATCCAGTGGTAGAAGAGGGATTAAAACATTTGCCTTTCTCCTTTGGAAATTTTGTTCCAAGACCAACAGGGAAACACTCAAGTCTTTTGGAAGTCACCCTTTAACAAGGCTTTCTGAAGATGAATTCAAGCATACAAATGGTAGAAGCTGTAATTAAGTGTCTTTTTAAAACCTTTTTCAAATTGAGAGTTGGTGTACTTGAATAATCTGGCTCCCAACTATAATTATTTTTTCCTATGAAGTGATAATCACAAATTAAAGTATTCCACTTACTGAAAGTCTGCTAGGTGTCAGGCACATGTTATCTGTAATATATACTGGGAGGTTAATGTGAGACTTTTTCTGTCTCAGTTTTGATTTATGATGCAAAATGCCGTAACAAAATCAATTTGTGGCACGTCCTCCCGAATTCCAAATTGAGGATTCATAAGATTTATTTTTTTTAAGTGTCTTAATTGGTTTTCAGACCCTTATCACAGCACCTACTCAGGTGTATAAATGAGCTGAGATTGAAGAATTGGGGAGAGGGAATTACTTTAGGAAGTGTCATGGTACATTTTCCCTTCTTTGCAGCAAGACCTTTCCCATCACTTCAATCTGGGCTAGAGGGTTTTAAGGGAGCTCCGCCAAGAATTTTCTGTGACGTTCTTGGCACTTGGGGAAAGGGAGATCCACCAATGATGTTCATCAGGAGATGCCTCTTAAGGAATCTCAAGTAGAAAAGATGGATCTGTTAGCCTGAAGCACGAAAAGGAGGGACCCATGATGGCATCAGGCGTGAGCTTGATGCCACCACATGCATGAATATTACTCGTGGGTCAGGGTGAACATTCAGTGGAACTGGCTGGGTCCCTCTTAAGTTCTGCTTATGGCAGGGACGTAAGGGCAATGTGACCCCAACGGAGAAGATGGACCACCAGAGGCCACACACCTAAGAGAAGAAAAATAAGTGACCAGATGGGAAAAAGAAAAAACGCCATCTGTATCTTAGGAAGGACAGTTCAGTGTCACAAAAACACTACTGAAAGAGAGTGAGCACTGAATATCTACAAATCCCCAAGAATCCCAACATTAAATCAGGTCAAGATCTGATGAGTGAGGCAGTTATTGTTTCTGACTTTATTTTGACCCAACTCCATGAAATAGAGCAGTCAGAAACTATGACTTGTCAACTTGCAATAGGTTAAGAAATACAAAAAAAGAAAAAAAGCCAACCAATCCAATCTTTTCCAACTATAATCTTCTCAAGCATAAAGTAAGCTCAAAGAGAAAGAGGACATTGAAATGTTTCACTGTAACTTGAGACAAAAATTAATCTATAAATTAATACTATTTTGCAACTAGAATATTTTTTACTTAAGTCTTTTAAGTATCAGAATAACTAAAGTAATTATAGAGGCATAAATTGCACAAACCATAATAAAAATAGTTTACTATCTTAAAAATAAGAAATTATATTTGTGAACTATATAATTGAATATAAATAGAACTCCTATACATTTATAGGAAAAAAAGGAGAATCATCTAATTGGAAAAAATAGGAAAATGTCATCAATAAGCATTTCATAGAAGAGAATATACGAATGAATGCATAGTGAGTATTTGAAGGATGGTTCGCCTCTGTAATGAGCAGGGAAATACAAATTAAAGCCTAAACGAGATGCTACTTTATGCACACTGAAAATGCAAAAGAAAAATCAGACAAATCAAGTGCTATTAAGAAGGCAGAGCAAGAGAAATGCATTCACCGTGGAGGAGGGGTCCATGGGTACAACTTTGGGAAGCTACTCAGAACGATCTATTTAAGTTGGTGTGATGGGATTGTACCATTTCTCTCTGAGCAGTCTGGAAATGTGAATCTCCAAATCACTTCTCTGTTTCGCTTCATGTTCAAATTCGCAACATGAGAAATGTAGCGGCCATTTGTTTAGGGACTGTGAGGAGCAGATCAGTGGTGCCAGAGGGGTTTCATTTTTCCTTTTTTCACTTCACTCTTTGTCCATCCCAGCTCTCTTTTGCTGTCCATCTTACTGGGAGATTTGATGAAAACTCTGAGATAACATCCAGGAAACCTGTGATGTTTTGATATAGGGAGAAATTCATATTTGGTCTCTGCCCTTGGTTTCTGGCATGCAGCTCCTAACACCCTTGGAATCTCTAAAGTAATACGTGCCCTTTTTTGTATGAAATTATTGACGGCTGCAGCCTCCTGAGATAGCCTAGGGATGAAGGCTAGTTGCCAGGGGACCAACCATGTGTTAGAGGGTTGGAACCTTCAGTCCCATCCCCCAACCTCTTGAAAGAGAAGAGGGGCTGAAGATTGAGATGATCACTGAGTGGCCAGTCATTCCATCCATCAATCATGCCTCCTTAATGAAGCCTCTATTGTAACTCAGAAGAATTGGATTTGGTGAACCTCCTGGGGGTGGTACTCCCCAGAGGGCATAGAAGTTCAACATGCAATCTTATATGCCTTCCCTATGTATCTCTTCCATCCAGATCCTGTGTGATGGCCTTTGTAATAACAGGATAAGCATGTTTCCCTAAATTCTGTGAGCTGCTCTAGCAAATTAATCAAATCTGAGAGGAGGGTGTTGGGAACCCTGATTTATAGTCGGTTGGTTGGAAGCACAGGTAACTAACCTGGGGCTGGCAATCAGCATTTGAAGTGGGGGACAGTCATATGGGACTGAGCTCTTACCTATGGGATCTGATGCTATGCTACCTCCTAGTAGTGTCAAAATTAAGTTAAATTTGCAGGGCACCCAGCTGGTGGCCATGAAAACTAATTGGTATAGTGGGGAATGCACACACGTGCATGCTCACACACACCCCCCTCAGATGGGAAAAGTGTGGAGTAGCTGTGTGAAAGTTGAAAAACACCTGGTGTTTATTCCTACATTGAACACTTCTATAGTCTTCTATACCAAACTCCTTTGCTACTCCACTCCCAACGCTGGACATGCCTAGTTTTCCACAAGCTTCAACTTTCTCAGCCATATCAGGAGTGGTTGGTAACATTTCTCTGAACTTTTCCAGATCTTTTTATGCTCCAGCACTTCTCACACATTTTAAAATTAATTACTATTAAATCCTACATTTCATAATACTTACTGTATTTCTGATACTCTGAATACAATTATGAGCATACGTAATTTTCGATTCTGCAGATCAATTTTTAAGTATATATTCTGAAATATTTGTGTCCCTGTATATGAGAAAACAAATAATTTTTTCCTGTCTTGGAATTCCATTGCAGCATATTTGTAATAAGACTGAATTCAATCCAAATACCTAACGTTTTTAAAGTGATAGGTTTTTACAAGGAAAATAGATGAATCATAGCCCCCACAGCAACATGGTAAAATCTTAGGAAATATTTACATAAACAGTACTAAAAACAACGTAAAGGTTCAATGTATTAAGGGGAAATTATCTTTCAAATTTAAACAACTTTTTTTTTGGCTGAACCTACATAGTAGAATGATAAGACAAATAAGTGGACTGATAATCACTCAATTCAGGATAGCAGTTACCTCTGGAGGAGAAATATGAGAGTGGAAACTGGGTGAGACTGGAAGGCAAGCCAAATGGGTTGAATCCTGTGCCCTGCCAGATTTACAAGTTGAAGTCCTAACCCCCAGTACCTCAGAATATAGCTTTATCTGGAGATACAGTCTTTACAGAGGTAACCTCTTTAAAGTGCGGTCAGTAGGATAGGCCTTACTCCAAGAAGACTGGCCTTATAAAAAGGGGAATTTGGACACTGACATGCACCGAGGGAAGACTGTGAAGACAGGGAGAAGATGGCCACCTGTACGTCAAAGAAAAGACCTGAGACACATTTCTTCTTCATGGCCCTCAGAAATAACCAAGCCTGACAAGACCTTGATCTCATCTGTCTCTCCTCCAGAACGGATACATTTCTACTGTTTAAGCCTCCCAGTTTGTGGTAACTTGCTAAGACAACCCTAGCAAACTAAGGCAGCAGGTAAATGTTGTTCATTTTATTATTCTTTTTTACGGATTACTCTCACATTATCCATAATTGTATAACTAGCCTATATTTAATAAAAGTTAAAAATATAAAATGTTTAGATGAGAAATGTAATGGCTAATTTTATGTTCAACTTGTCTGAGCCTCAAAATGCCCATATATTAAACATTGTGTGTCTGTGTTTCTGGATGAGATTAACATTTGACTTAGTAGACTGAGTAAAGCAGACTACCCTCTCCAAAGTACGGTGACCTCATTCAGTTTCACAGAGGCCTAAATAGAGCAGCAAAAACAACAACAAGAATCACAGAATATGTTTAAGAAACAACAGAACTTGCTGTCCCTGCCTGACTGCATTTGAACTGAAGCCCCAGGCTTTTCTGCTTTTGGATTCCAACTTACACGGGAACTATACCATCATCTCCGTCAGGTCTCCAGTTTGCTAACTGAAGAATTTGGCACTTAACCTTCATAACTACAAGAGCCAATAACTCTCTGGGTTCTCTGGAGAGTCCACACCAATACCACAGGTATGAAGGAGACTGTGTCTGCGGGATAGTTCCCAAAATAATCTGAACTCATTAGACTTCCAGGATGACAAGCCACCTCTGCTTGAGAAATGTCTGTACCTCCTCTCTTCCCTTTATTAGACCTCTCTCTCTCTCTGTTTCTCTCTTTAGTTCATTCAGTTCCTTGGAATGCCTCTGGCCAAGGAGAAGAAAGTGGGAATTCTGCATGCAGTGATTCCCAAACTTGGCTAATGATCAGACTTAGCTGGGGGGCATTTTAAGAAATAAAGATTGGAGATTCCTACGTTTGAAAAATCCTGTTGGCCAATTCCTGAAATTCTGTTCATATTTTAAAACTCTATTTTCACCTGGCCATCTTTTCTAACAGCAATAGATGGAGTCCGTCTTTGAAATACTATAGCACATATGTAGCCACTTTTATACATATCAAGTTCAGTCTTGCAGCATAGTTATTTAATGTTTCTCTAGATGATAGGCTAATGGTTCTTGAAATCAGGTTTTATATCTGGATAAAACTTTTTTATTCCAACATAACAAGCAAAATGTTTTACATACGTTGGCTTCAAAAAAAAAAAACTCCTTGGGTTTATAGGTCAGAAAAAAAGGGTTTCTGTTTTATTTTGTTTTGAGTTGGAGTCTCACTCTAGTCACCCAGGCTAGAGTGCAGTGGCACGCTCATGGCCACTGCAGCCTCCACCTGCTGTGCTCAGGCGATCCTTCTGCCTCAGCCTTCCAAGTAGCTGGAACTACAGACGCACGCCACCATGCCTGGCTAGTCGTTGTGATTTATTGTAGAGATGAGGTCTTACCAAGTTGTCCAGGTTGGTCTCAAACCCCCAGGCTCTGGCAACCCTCTCACCTCAGCCCCTCAAAGTTCTGGGATTACAGGCTGAGCCACTGTGTCAAACTGAAGTTGAGTTTTTTAAAGACTCGTTAGAAGCAGTTATATCTTACATGGATGGGAAAAAAGCAAAAAATAAAAATACATATGGCCTTAAAACAACACTATAATATATGTAAATGAATGAGGATCTTATCTATGCCTATGGAATCATAAGTAGCGATTACTGAGTGATTTTCAAATAGTGAATACATGAATCTTCATAAATCATCTATTTTAATCTGAAACTCATAGTACCACTAATTTTATTGAGTGCATTCTAGCCACACTGGGCGCTTTTCTAGTTACCTTATATATCATCCATTTTATTTAGTTCCCACAACTCTGCAAGATAGATTTTCAACTTGCATCTTATAGATGAAGAAACTGAGGATTAAAACAACATTCTAGTCCCACAGTAAAACTTCACCGATCTTTATATGGTCCTTGCTGAGGACCAGTGGCTTAGGCCAGGATATAGATTTTGTCTAGAATAACTCAAAACAAAAATGTCCAGGGACCCACACTAGTCCCTAAAAGCTGTTAGACTAGCCTTCAATGTCAGCTTTCACTAGTTCAAGAATTCATTTGCAATACAGATGTTCTGGGGTCACCTTCTCTGTACGAAATACTGTGTTAACCTGTCTACAAAAGAGGCTATTATGTACATATGCAGTTATTACTTTGAGGAACCACCTTAATCGTCAATCATTCTATATATTCATATGTGAGATAGGAAGAATTATCTTAACTGATCTCATACAACTATTGTGATAAATAGCATATAAAAACAATTTAAAAGTACTTAAGGGAAACATGGATTATTAGGGAAAAAAACTCACAAACAGTCTCAATAGTCCTAGATCCATATTTGCACTAGGCACATCTGCTTAAAAAGCATTTTTTCACAATTGCAACTCTGTCTTTTAATTTAAAGCAAACCTGCTAGCTTACAACAAAGTCAGCATTAAAATAGTTTTTATATCAGAATGAATTGTGTTTTCCCCCCAAAGAAAGCTTTATAAAATCCATTTAATTGTGCAGTCTTAACTTCCCATTATCGGGTAACTGAAATTAGCAATGATAGGTGTTTAAATAAGCAAATTCCAATTACTATTAACATAAGCAATTCATTATTCCAAATGTAATCAATGCTGCTATTAAAGTACTGTAGACAGAATCATTATCAATGTGAATTATTTTACTACACCCTAAGCAGTCCATCCGATTTACTTTGGGTGAGTTTTATTTTTTTGTATTTTATTTATTTACTACATAGGCTACATATGTGTATGCAAATATGCCATTTGTGAACATTTACTTTGTCAATTTTTTTTCTTTTCAAGTTTATCAACAAAAGCTAATTACACATTTGTAAGTAGAAAATGCCAGCAAAAACCTTTTACTCTACACGAAAACTTGTGGACTAAATATAGCTGGCAGTGGCTTTTAAGACTAATGTTAAGTTCAGTCTCATTTCTGTGATGATGACTATTTTACTTTTTAAAAAAGGCTTGACCTCATTATAATGTTATCACTCAGGTCGGAAGCGTCTTTAGGTAAAGCATGGGCTAAATGATGGCTTAAAGTAAGCATTTCAGATATTCATAATCTGTCAGGTGCATAGCAGATGGTGGTGGTGGTGGTGTGTGTGTTTCTGTGTGTGTTGGAATGAGATTCAGAGAGGAAAAAGAGTGAAAACAATGGCATCCCTGATCAACCCCAGGCCTCCCCAAGTCACTCCCAGAACACTTCACACCAACACGTGGGCATTTACAGGGTACTGGGATTCAAAGGCCAACCAATGCACTTGAAAAAGCGGGTATTGTTATTTCTGCTTTACAGAAGAGGAAGCTGATTCTGTAATCTGTTTAAATGTATATTTTTCCAAAGCTGTTTAGTTTGTCCAGTTAATAGCCAAATATTGAAGGTTTACTAGGGATCCTGTTGACAATTAACAATAAGGAAAGACAACTTCATATCAGTACTGAGTGGATTTCATGGAAACAAAGGATGTGAAATAATTTTCCAGTAAGTGATAGGGTGGGCAAGAAGGTCTTAGACCACAGTTGTTTTTGTGAAGTCTTGATGGTTAGGAAGAATTGCTTAGTCTTGTCCAACATTTTCCAGCCTCTGTGAAAGTTAGCTCCCTTTTATTTGCAGACAGTTATTGTGTTATACAATAAAATTCTGAGATGGAATTTCAAGCCATTAAAAAAGCCAAACATGACATAAAATTAAATTTGGCCTTATTATGTGTAGAGCTGCTTTTCATACAACTTTTTTTCTTTAAGGTAAACAATCTGCTGACTTCTTCTTTCTCTCCTACTTCCACCCCTCCTGGGAAGTTGAGACTTGGATTCCAAGGGAGGAGAGGAGAGCTCAGGTCAGTTCCCTAGAGGCAATCAGCAACTGACTGGAGGTCACAGAAAGACAGACCAGAAGAACGACGAACCATCAATTGTGCTAATCATCACCGACTTAAAGTTTGCTGTTTAAATTCTACTCAGTCTGCCCAAGTCTTCAGGTAAATTTTGTTGAATGGCTAAGCCTGGTATCAGCCATCACTTTAGGAAGACATTGAAGGGCTACCATACCTTGTCGGCTGTAAAGTCGAACAGCAGAAGCAGAACTTGTCTAAAGAGAATGCTTAGCCAAAGGAGGCCACCGAGAGAATAGGGCTGTGGTCTAGAGCCCTTCTAGATAGTAGCCGAGGCCACAAGTAGCCCGAATCCATTCATGAAATACACAGGCATGATTCATGGAGTCCCCGAGAGACCCATGGAAGAAACTCTATAAAATAATGACTTTCTTCCAAGCACAGGACTTGAATCTTGATGATTTATTGTTCCTTACTGTGGAACCATCAGGTTGGTCACTCAACACGACCACACACCACAAAATGCAGTTTCAGATTCTTTTGTCCTGAACAATAAATCGTACCAGGGACGCTACAGGCTGGAATTTGAAGCCATCATTACTGACATTTTATTCTGCAGACCTGAACTAATGTGTATCATAGCTCTTTATCAATTCGTCTTCTAAGGTTGATGTGGCGATCCCTTTTGAGCATAATGACTTAGTGAAGAGTCCAGCATGTTTGGAACCTAAGTTTGAGATCACCAAGGTCTAACACAGAAGTTATCATGCACATCTGGCCTTGTCTCTTCTGACTCTCTTTATGGTCCATTAATATTCATAATGTTTTCAAGTTATTTTAAATTGCCATACTCTATAACTTGAATGACATCGGGTTTTGACTGTAGCAGCTGAGCCTTCCTATATCTATTAATGTTTCATTTATTTTTAATTAAAAATTTAGTACGAGAAAATAACCCAATAAAACCAACATGGTACAACGCCATACTGAAATCAGGTCTGCTAAGCTAAGACATCATCTGATCCTACTGAGTAGGGACAAGGATTAAGTGGAGATCAGGGACTCTTTAATTTCCATTTGCTCTCATCACAAATTGACGGCTGCAACATCTTCAAGGCTCAAACAGTAATTACAGAAAGAGGTTGCTGGTACCAGGATTTAGGTGAATCTTAGCTTCCCTTGTCATTTCAGTTTACATGGATATCAATACATAAGAATTCAGAATGGCTTGAAAGCTGGGTTAGTTTTCTCTTGTGCTTCTAAGTGCTTTGCACATCAATGGCAATCTGTGACCGGGCTCAACAAAGGTGTGAGTGGGGAGAACAACTTTAAAAACACAAGAAGGCACGTTCTTCCCAAGATGAGGTCTGCTAGGTACACACCAGAAAGTGGGAGTGGAAAATGGGAATAGGGCCTCCTCAGAGACATGATCTACTAATCCTCGAAATTACACTCTAAGGTATTATTCCCTCAATTATGTCATTGGAAAATCAAGCTCACTGAAGTTGAAATACTCGACTAACATCACTTGCATATTAAGTAGCAGAGTGCTGAGTTCAAACCTAGGTCTTTCTACCTTAGAACCCATTTTTCCCACCGCCCTGTAACGTCTTATGTTTTAGAGTGAGACTCTCTTCCAAATATTCCCCTGCTCCATTGTTTGAATGATTACTTTGTTACCTACTTTTGTTTTCTTGAGATTTTTATTGTTTTTTGGTTTTTTTTTTTTAATTTAGTAGAAGCAGCATTCAATGTCTTTGCTGTGTTCTGATTAGATCACACCATAAAAAGAGAACTCCAGGTAAGGCGTTTGTTTTTTCATAAACTGAAATAATTAGTATTAAGAATGAGATGTGGTTAGAGAACTCATTTGGCTTATTAATTCAGTTAATATAACCTGAAAGGAAAAAGCAAGCTGATTTTACTTTATAGCACACCTGTTTTCATGGTGTGTTTAAAAAAAAAAAAAAAAAGCAATTGCTGCGAAGCCAGAGAGGAAATTCTGCGTCTCAAAGGAGAGTGGGTTTTCCTTTAAGGGAGGCAATTATATTACATTTCCTGTTCTGGTTCTCCTCTCTGTTGTTCACCAGCAACGGAATAATAGATTCATCTGCCCTAAAGGTAGACATTATTAGTTGCTCGCTCGTATCAAGGAAAGTCTGCCTCATTAACAGAAGGCTGCCCCATGCTGGGGTTAGTCATGGTTAGGCATTAAGCAGAAAACTTCATTAAATCAGCACTACAATGTTCTCATTTTACCTTTATGTTCGGAATTTATGAAATGAACTTATTCAACTCCCTTACCTTGGAGGAATTGACCCAATTGATTAGTTCAATAAATGCTACCCAATCCGTGCGTTATCTTTTCTTTGTAAATATATATATTGTATAATTGTATATTTATCATGGGTATGGAAGCTGGGTATTGATTGCTTCTGGTGCTTTAAAGGAGAAGACATCTTCTGAGGAGGGGTAAGTGTTTCAAGACACATTCAAGTCACAGCATCAAAATATGGTGAGCTTTATCTAGATTTTTCAGTGTTGTTTTGTTTTCTAAGAAGCATTATCTTATCCATAAAAGACAAAACGACCTTAAAAATATTTTTTAATAATTCAAGTTCAGAATTTTCTGAGCTTTGAACCAGATATTTGACTTGGAACCTGTCCTCTAGCCTTCCAAACTGTGATTACTGGCTATCTGGGGGCAAACATTTAAATAATGCACAGTACTAGTATCAGTAAGAGGTAGGATCCCATCCTTCCCCTCAGTCTTGCATTGACTCTGACTTTATGTAATTAAAAAATTCAAGCAGTCAGCAAACATATGAAAAAATGCTCAGCCTCACTAAGCATAAGAGAAATGCCAACCAAAACTACCATGAGACACCACCTCACACCAATCGGGATGGCCACCATTAAAAAGTCAAAAACCAACAGGTGTTGGTGTGGCTGCAGAGAAGAAGGAACGCGTCTACACTGTTGGTAGGAATATAAGCTAGTTCAACCTTTGTGGAAAGCAGTGTGGCGCTTTCTCAAAGAACTAAAAATTGATCTTCCATACAGTCTAGCAACCCCACTTCTGGGAATGTGCCCAGGGGAACCTAAATCACTCTACCAAAAAGACACCTGCACATATATGTTTATTGCAGCACTATTCACAATAGCAAAAGCACGGAACCAAACCAGATGTTCATCAGAAGTGGACTGGATAAAGAAATGTGACATATATACACAATGGAGTATTACGCAGCCATAAGGAAGAACAAAATCATGGCCTCTGCAGAAACATAGATGCAGCTGGAGACCATCCTAGGAGTACTAAGAGAAGTATCACGGAAACAAGTAACTGAATACCGCATGTTCCCAGTCATAAGCAAGCCCCGATCACCGGTCACATGACATAAAGGTGGGATCAGCAGTCACTGGACACTGCTAGGGGAGGGAGGGAGAGGAGGGTCGGGGGGCACACAGCAACACATTGAATACCAGGTCCACTCTCGGGGGAGAGAAGGCCCACTAGCAGTCCAACATCACCTGTCTGCAACTTACTTATGTAGCAAATCCTCACATGTACCCAACATCTCTAAAATAAAAATAAATATACAAATAATTATATAGAAGTGATTTCAAGGATCAATTTACTGAATAATAAATTATTTACTGTTTAAAAAATCAAATCGTTTTGCTAAAGCGATCGTTATACAAAGCTCTTTCTTGCTTTGATTTTGAGATTTCCTGAAGCGAAAAGCAAGACAAATAACATAAATTACATAAACATGTGAGCTGTTAGAGACAGTCAATGATAATACATGCTTATAGAACACAAATTAGTTCAAAGACCGAAGGTAAGAATAACAATGCACATCATGCCTCAGAATTGTGCCCTAGTCTGACTATTGTTTTTGTTGACGATAGCATCTTGGGCCATTGAACTGTCCACTCTGAACTTTGGTATCCTTATCTTCATAAAAAGATTATGATTCTGTCCATTTCATGGAATTATATAATAGAATTAAATTAATTAAGCTATGTGATATTTGTGCAAAGTATAAAACACTATGCCAGTATAGCTACTTTTATTACCATAATATATACTAAATATTTTTGCTATTATCTCCATGAGACATCCAAACTTTGAGCTGATGATTGTTCAGTTTACTTCTCAATATCTGCTTTCTGCAACTTTTGTTAAAAACCGTCTTGTCACCTCAAGTTGTCCCTTTGCTTGTCACAGTCATGGTCCTCCAGTTTGCCTGTTCAAAAAAGACGTACTTCCCTTGATGCACTCATCTTTACTTTAGCTCAGACTGTCACTTTTTAGAAAGTATTATTTTTCTACTCACAGCTGAAGCATCTTTATGATAGTATAAATCCCCATTCGCCAAAGTGAAGTTTCTCTTCACCCCTTTCCAAAAGTGCTACTCAAAGGATGTGAAAGATTTGTAGAGCATTCATGGTTCCACTAGAATCTTGACAATTTCCTCAGTCACAGGAGCCAGCGTCCCTGAAGTGTATGAGTGAGTGTCTAACAAGTGCACACAGGCGCATGTATACAGGTGTACATAAAATTGCAATGACCTATTAATAAATTGACCAAAAATGGCTTTATTTTAAGCTGAAGATAGGGAGCTACAGTTTTGTGGAAACAGTGACCACAGAGCCTGCAATGCATGGATCTTGTGGAAACCCACAGACTAGTCAGCTGTGTGCGTTGCCAGATACCCTCTGGAACTGCTTCCCTTTTGGAAAAGATCACCTGAACTTGGCAAATTATCACATTTCTAATGTCAAGTGGAAGACTCCTCAGCTTGTTTCCTTCTTGTTTGCTTGTATGTGTGAACTTCTGAGGTCCCATGGCCATGACTGGGGAAAAGTTAGATCAGGATTCACCCTTTTCACTGGTGTGCATGCATGTCTTCACGTGGCCTGCAGACACACCAGTGTGGCTTTCCCTTCATTGCTGGGCACATCTTGTCCTAGGCCAGCCTAAATTAGACTTGATTCTGTTTCTTAATGAAAGTTAGTAGAAATGAGTGTTTTGAGTACAAGCGACATCTTCCAGAAGAAAACACTGTGTTACTTCTACCATCCGACAAATGATAAAAAAGACTTCAAGCAGCACAAAAGACAGTCAATGCTTACAGAAACACTGACCTTTCTTAAAGGTCTATTTCCATCTCAAGAGTGTCATTGTGGTACATTTATTATACAAAGAATTGTACATATTTAAAGTGCACAATTTGATGAATTTGGATGCATGCAAACACCCATGACCCCATCACTACAGTTGAGGGAACAGACGTATCCAACACCTCCCAAAATTTCCTTGTGACTCCCTTTTTCCCCCAGCCTGTTCCGCTCCCTGGAACTTCAGAACCTAATATCCAGCTGTGTACTTGAGATGTCCACTGCTATTTCTAACAAGTATTTATCTCAAAGTTACCACGTATACACACAGAACCATTCATCTCTACTGTCCTGAAAGTCTTACCAGGGCCTCCACATCTCATCTTCCATTTGCCTAGTTCAAAGACATTGAAAATGTTTTTCAACTTCTGTGTGTAATTTGTCATCTATCTTATCCTTATTTTCAAACAGAATCCAACAGCTACCCTTTCTGCACCCTGCTAGCCCCTGGCATTCCTGATCTGGTACATTTTGGCATCATTCTAACTGGACACAATTGCCCCCTTATGTACTCTTCTCAATACAGTCATGAGAATAATTCCACTACAAGAGAACGAATGGCATGTTATGCTTCCTGCTCAAAGCCTTCTCACTCACTTAAAATAAAAGCCAAGTAGTGGGAATCTGCTGGGGAAGGTGACACACCTCATCATCAAGGGTACCTGCATAATGAACATGTGTATACCTAACCCTGAATCGTACCCTGCATCTTTAAAATAAAAATTTTTAAATAAAAAAATAAAAGCCAAAGGCCTTACAATAGCATCTGCCACTGCATAACCTGGCCCCTGCTGCCTCTTTGACCTCATCCCTTTCTTACTCCACTAAGCTACACGGTGGCACACACCTCAGCCACATGTCTGCCTTGGGCCCCTTGAACCTGCTTTTTTCTGCAGCCTGGAACTCTCTTCTTCCCAGTATCCACAAGTCTTCTTCTCTCCCCTCTTTCCTTTTTAGTGAAGCCACTGCTGACCATGCCATGTAACCCAAAGCTTCCAGGGACGTGCCTCCGACCACGACGGTTAGCATCACCATTTCTCTTACAACACATTTTATTTCTTTTGTGTATCAGGGAACTCCTGTTACCAGGATCATTGTCTTTATTACTATTTTATTTCCTGTTGCATCACAGAATCTGAACTTCTACCTGGTAAAAGAAGTTGCTCATTATACTAGTACGTCTGCAGAAAATGTTAAAACAGTTTTCATGTGGTAGTTTCTTCATATGATTCTTAACACGCCAGGAGAAAAATGAATTTTATTTCATTTTTTTAGATTCAGGGTTACACCTGCATATTTGTTACATGGACATATTGTGTGGTGGTGGGGATTGAGTCTCAGTGAACATTGCAGATCATTTCTGAACCCTATTCCCCCTTTCTCTGTCTCTTCCCCCGATTGGTGTCCCCGGGGTCTAGTATTTCCACCTCTGTGACCATTTAACCCCAACATAGGAGTGAGAGAGAACACATGGTGTTTGGTTTTCTGTTCCTGAGCCAGTTCACTTAGGATGATGATTTCTAGCTCCGTCCGTGTTCCTGCAGGTGACATAATTTTATTCTTTGTTATGGCTGTTTAGCATTTCGTGGTGTAGATATACCACATTTTCATTATCCACTAATCCACAGGTGGACATTTAGGTGGATTCCACATCTTTGCAATTGCGAATTGTGCTGCGATGAACATGAGGGCGCAGGTGTCTTTTTTGTATAATGGCTTCTGTTCCTTAGGATCGATGCCTAGCAGTGGGATTGCTGGATCAAATGGTAGATCTACTTTAGTTCTTTATGTACTAACCATACCGCTTTCCGTAGAGGTTATACTAGTTTGCACTGTACAAGAGTTCCCTTTCCTCTGCATCACACTGGCATCATCGTTTTTTTATGTTTTAATAATGGTCATTCTGACTGGTGTAAGGTGGCATTTCATTGTGGTTTTAACTAGCATTTCCCTGATAATGAGTGAGACTCAGCATTTTTTCATGTTTGTGAGCCATTAGTATATCTTCTTTTGTGAAATGTCTTTTCATGCTGCTTGTCTACTTTTTAATGGGGCCATTTGTTTTTTTCTTGCTGATTTGTTTGAGTTCTTTGTAGATTTGGGCCTCCCATTCTGTAGGTTTCCTATTTGCTCTGTTGATTGCTTATTTTACTGTGCAGAAAAATGAATTTTAAAATGGATTGAAGGAATGATGTACAAGTGAGGTGTAAGAGTAATACGAATCGTCATCATTTTATTGCTCATAAGGCTGTAAGAGGAGAAAAGAATAAATGGATATCAAGTCCCTTGGAATCAAAATGGAAACTTACCCTACTCCCATCATGAGAGAGACCTGTAAATTCTTGAGCGTCTTTTGACTTACTTAGCAAAGAATTGAGTTCCTCCACTCCACGTAGTTACTCACCACATAACTTTATGCAGGATTCCAAATATTAGAAAATAGGGTGCAGTTCAGGTGCGGTGACTCAGCCTGTCATCCACTTTGGGAGGCCAAGACAAATGGATTGTCTGAGCCCGTGGGTTCGAGACCAGCCCGGGCAATTTGGCGAGACCTCGTCTCTACAATAAATCAAAAAAATTAGCCTGGCATGGTAGCATGTGCCTGTAGTTCCAGTTACTTGGAAGCTGAGATGGAAGGATCGCCAGAACCCAGCAGGTCAATGCTGGGGTGGCCGTGAGTGTACCAGTGCACTCCAGCCTGGGTGACAGAGTGAGACTCCAACTCAAAAAAAAAAAAAAAAAAAGACAATAGGGTGTATATAGAGTTTCTAAGTTACTGCATTTATTTAATATTAAACAATTCAGTCCTATTGAGTACTGGAAGAAAAAAATCCAAAACGACTAACGTATAGAGTTTAGTAGCTCTTATTAGCATTTTTACTTAGGATCTTACATCCCTCCTCACATACTTTAAGCCTTATAAATGAAAATAAATAATGCTCAGTTCAAATGTGTTATTCGTGTCAGGATTTAGAGTGAGTAGTCCCAAAATATATTTACTCTTTGCTTTGAAAAAGAATGTTTACAATGACATTTGACAGTTATATAATTTCCAAAACTGTAAGTGGGCAGATTCCAAAGGCAAACTATTTCTATCTGGTCATTTGAGTTTGCATTATAAAAATATCAGAGTCAAGTTACATTAGAAGAGGTATAGCCTTAAATATGCAAGTTTTGACTGTGAATTTAGTTTTTCTCCACTCATGGAAATCTAATTTATTGTCTGTACGACCTTCATCTCTCTTCCGCAAAGCTTTGGCCTGTCTGAGTCTGATGACAGAAACATCTACCTGGGGTAAAGTTTGATATCCGAATACCTGTGGCTAGATTTACTCGGAAGGCTGAGGCGGAAGGATCGCAGGAGCCCAGCAGGTCGAGGCTGCGGTGGCCAGGAGCGGCCACTGCACTCCAGTCGGGGCGACGGAGTGAGACTCCGACTCAAAAAAAAAAAAAAAATTTCTCCAAATTCTACAGTCAAGTATTCAGCATTTATGCTCTTTAGTGCCCACTGTTTTTTTTTTTTTTCCTACTTTTTCTCTTTTTTCTACATTAGCTTCACACTTTGAAGAATTATTGTATTGTATTGTACCTAGTTTAATTTCATGTGGATCCAATTATTGAAGTATTTTCATTTAAGGTGTTTATCTTTTCCCTGCACTCATTCTTATAGCATCAAAGAGTATTATTTAGCGGTAACTCAATGTTGAGTTACCTCTAAATTATTTTATTATTTATCTATTATTATTTTATTATTTTATATTTTATTATTATTATTTATAAATAATAATATTTTATTATATATTGTGTTATATACATTATTATATAGTATACTATGAATAGTGGTGACTGACTGAGCTCTGAGAAGTTTAGCATCTGTTAATGAGTTCATAAAGCACAGAGCACAGAGCTCAGTGAGTAGAAAGCATTCCGTGTTAGCTCTGCTGAAACAGTGACTGCTAAATTTTGGCTTTGTAGGATGGTGCCGAGTGTTTCATTTTATTTAGTAGATTTCTAGGTGCAAATATACAAATAATTCTGAATTCTTTCCCAATGAAATGTCAAATTTTCTAAATGCTGAGACTATGAAAATATGAACTTAGATGCTGAAGGTTTATTTTGTCTGAGTTCTCTTATGATATGACAATTAAAGGCAGCAAAGGGCAGCCAGCTCTCAGTCATTGTTGAGAAAAGGGATTTGGTAAAATTGACATGGTTCTTAATGATTTGGTTAATGCAAATATTGCTATTTGATGCATCTTCATTACTAAAACATTGGTTAACTGCACTACTTAATTTCAAACTTTCAAGATGAATAGTCTGAACACATAATCTGGTGCTTATGGCTAAGCCTTAAGACTTCACTCCAAACTAGTGCAGTCAGTACAAAAAAAAGTGTACAAATGTCATGGATGGTCTTACAACATTACAGAATTGCTCTGTTATTTAACTCTTGACATCAGCTAACAGGTAACAGGAGCATCTACATCTGGAGGTTGCCATAATGGCCGCAGAACCTGGGGCTAATCTCTGGACTTTGGTGTTCTTATCCATAAATTGAGTAGAATATTGAGTAGAATAATTCATTCAGTCAGCAAGGAGCTGTTTTGTGTTATACATTGTGCTAGCTGCTAAGGTGTAAGATTCAGTATTTAGGATCCAGTGCAGACACAGACATGAAACAAAATCATTTAATTCAGTAAGATAATGGCTATAAGACAGGCGCGTTTAGAGGTCTATAGTGGCAAGGCGGGAAGGTGGCAGGGGGTGAAGAAAGTATTTCTGCATGATTGAGAATGAAAGATTTGCCAACCAAGCAGGAAAATTAAAGGAAAGAAGAAAAAGTGGCAGGAAGGAAGGAAGGAGAGGGGCGCGGAGGGGAGAGAAGGAGGGGGGGGGTGGATGAGGGG
>CAUYQG010297586.1:0-13952 GCA_963574415.1 Tarsius wallacei
CACTGCAAATCCTCCTGAGAGGGGGCTCTCTCAGATGGGTAGTCTCAGGCAGCAAGTAGATGAAACACCTTATGGTCTCCCCATAAACCCAAGTGCCCCCATGGTTGAGGCGTGGCTGTCGCTGTCACATTGATTAGTCATCAGCTCATTTAGATGTCTATGAAAGGCTTGGGGTTTTGTTTTTTTTTTAGTTAGAGTCTCACTCTGTTGCCCAGACTGGAGTGCCGTGGCTGCTCCCGGCCACTGCAGCCTCGACCTGCTGGGCTCCGGCGATCCTTCTGCCTCAGCCTTCCAAGGAGCTGGAACTACAGGCGCGCGCTACCACGCCCGGCCAATTTTTTGATTTATTGTAGAGATGAGGTCTCGCCAAGTTGCCCGGGCGGGTCTTGAACCCGCGGGCTCAGGCAATCTACTCACCTCAGCCTCCCCAAGTGAAGGATTACAGGCTGAGCCACCGAGCCCGGCTGGCTTGGAATTTTTGATCAGGTGTTGTAGTTTTCTCTAGTTTCCACTGTAGGTGTATGCCTCTTCTGCCACCTGAATGTTGCCAGGGAGTCTGAGGGCTTAGTGGGTTCTCGATGCCCAGGAGATAGAACCATTCACCTATAAATCACAGAGCTGGGAGAGCAGCTGCTTTGACCCATACCTCCCGACAGATTCACGGGAGCCTTGGCTTCTGGGCAACAAGGCGTCACAGCACATCAGCATCTCCAAAGCTGTTATTACCTGTGAGTCACCCTCCCATTTCTCGAACTGTGCAGCATAAATAACAGCTATGATGGTGACCGAGACACCTGTGCTAGGAGATACAATAGGCGTCACTTCATCTGACTGAGTAGAAAATTTCAGGGTAGAAAGATGACCGTGAAATTCCCATTCAGAAGACTGAAAAAGAGACTAAGACCGGAGACACACGGAAGTTCAATAAAAAGACACCCCTTTGCAGGATGGAGAGAATCCAAGATCCCACTGAGAAGGGAAATGTCAACCAGCTGTCCTGATTCACAGGCGACTGCCTCACTCACTCCCCCGGCCAGGGCCCCCTCCTCCTCCATTGCCCAGAAGCGGCAGGAAATGCCTTCCAGGGAAGCAGCGAGCAAGGCCACGTCCTCCCTTCTTGATGCCAGATGAAAATGAGATTATTGGGACAATGGGACCCAAAATTATACTGTCAGGTGGGGAGGACATGAACAGCATTGTGATTGTCACTGTTTCACTCTGACGCATTCCTACTCCTTGGGCATCGTTGAATCCTGTTTTTAAACCCCTTATCTTTTGGTTAATAATGCTGGCCAAAAAACTTAAAAAACAGAGGAAAAGGTTCCACACAGGTGGAAGAAATAGTGTCATGGTTCAACTTCATCATCCTTTTGAGCCGGCCAGCCATTGCGGGGCTGGGATTTAGGGCCGCGAACTACATCCCCGTGAGTAGGTGTCATGTCTGATTTGGGGCCAGCTACCCATTAGTGAAAGCCCATTAAGCACTCTCCGGAGGATACTGAGGTAGCCAAAGACTCCGTGTTGATTAAGCACAGAGTGTCCTGGGAGACAGGTGTGCTACATAAATACAAGGTGGTTTAATTATTTGAACAACCCACTGATACCATCTGACGAGCAGCAGTAGGACTCGGGCTTCAGTCCTTCTGCCGCAGATGATGTTCAAGGACATCTGCTTAACACGCTCCCTTCCCTCTCTCCTGCCCCCATTGGCACAGATCCATACGTCAAAGTGTCCCTGCTTTGTGATGGGCGGAGGCTGAAGAAAAAGAAAACCACCATAAAGAAGAACACTCTCAATCCCATCTACAATGAGGCCATCATCTTTGACATTCCTCCAGAAAACATGGATCAAGTCAGCCTGCTCATCTCTGTGATGGATTATGATCGGTAGGTACGCAGCCCAAGGGACATGAGCTGGCCCCTCACCCCCACGCCCCTGCAACATACGACTCCTTGTGGTTCAGGGTGCAGGTGCCAATGGCTTCCCATCTGGCTCCACCCCAGAAAGGAATGGGAGTTTGAGAAGATCACGGATTCCTCTTAGCCAAGAGCTCAAGCTTCCCTTCCCAGCTAGCCTATCTCTGCCGGCTCCACCCATCCGTTTCCCTGAACTCACTCCTGACTATTCCCATTCTTCTTTCTGGCACCAAATCCCATCATCTGGCCTTTGAAATGCCTCGCTTTCCTCTTCATTTCTGCTGCTGCCACCCTTCTCCCTCTGGGATGGCTGTGCCCCTCCTAGCTGACCCCCACCTCCCTCACTTCCTGCCCCGACTCAGCCACCTTCCTACACGACGCTCCCTGGACCTGCCCTTCTCAAGAACCATCAGTGGCTTCTGTTGTCCAGGCTTTCTTCCTGGACGCTCACGGCCTTCCATCATCTGGCCCAAGCATGTCTATCTGGTCTGATTTCCCCTTCCTCGGACATCTTTCTTCTCTTCTACTTATCCTGCTCGTCCCTCAAGGCTGGCTCAGAAACACTTTTCAACCACTCCAGCCCCCAAGCCTCCTCTCCAGTTGTCACTTCAGCTCAAGGAGAAAGGAACCGTGCAGTAAAGCCTCAGTATGAGATTTTTAGCACACGTTCTCAGGCATAGTAGGTGCTTGACAAACATACTTGAGTGATGATTGATGTTCTTGATGAGTGAACAAATCACATGCTAGCCACTGGGGTTGTGGAGAAATGGTGCTCAGAGCAGGTTGATTTATGTGCAAATGCTGATGTCTCAACTTAAACTCTCCCTCCTACCAAACTCAGGCCATCTGCCCATCATTTCCTGAGATTCTAAACAAGTTTATAGCCTCCCAGCAGTAGGCAGAGGCTTGAGCCCAGGAGTTCGAGACCCGCCTGGGCAACATAGTTAGACCTTGTCTCTACAAAAAAATAAAATGAAGTAAAAAAATTAGCCAAGTGTGGTTGTGCACACCTGTAATTCCAGTTACTCGGGAGGCTGAGGCGGGAGGACCACTTGAGCCTAGGAGTTGGAGGCTGTGGTGAGCAGTGATGGTGCCACTGCACTCTAGCCTGGGTGACAGAGACCCTGTCTTTAGGGGAAAAAGGGCCGGGCACGGTGGCTCACACCTGTAAACCCAGCACTTTGGGAGGCAGAGACAAGAGGATTGCCTGAGCCCGGGGGTTTGCGACCAGCCCGGGCAACTTGGCGAGACCTCAACTCTACAATAAATTTTTAAAAATTAGCTGGGTGTGGTGGCACATGCCTGTAGCTCCAGCTACTTGGAAGGCTGAGGCAGAAGAATTGCCTGAGTCCAGCAGGTTGAGGCTGTGGTGGCCACGAGCATGCCTTTGCACTCCAGCCTTGGAGACAGAGTGAGACTCCAACTCAAAAAAAAAAAGTTTATAACCTTTTGCTCATCTATCTGTGCCCTGTGTCCACCCAAGGGGACTGGGCAAAGCGTCACTGCCGCTGACACCCCAGGCCCTGCCAAGCACTTGTTTTCAGAGCTCAGAATTCTGAGTTATATTCACTGGCCAGAGTTCCGCCCCCCTCCCCCTTTCTGAGAGCATGCCTGATGGTCAATGCTGGGCCCTTTGCTTCTCCCCCAGGGTGGGCCACAATGAGATCATAGGAGTCTGTCGTGTGGGGATCAGCGCTGAAGGCCTGGGCAGGGACCACTGGAACGAGATGCTGGCATACCCACGGAAGCCCATCGCGCACTGGCACTCCCTGGTGGAGGTAAAGAAATCCTTCAAAGAGGTGGGTGAGGTCGCCTGGCCCTTGGCATGTTTCCTGCATGGCAGTGTGGGCTGGAGAATGGCAGGCGGCTGCGGTGAGACCCCCGGCCTTTCATGGGGGGTGGGCATGGGGCCATAGGCTTTAAGGAATAGGCAGAGGCTGCCCTCCTAAAAGCCCCTGGTGATGGGCATCTTGAAAGTGATGCTGAGTTCTTAATGGAAAAGAACTTTGAAGAAGCCTTCCCAGCAGACGCTGAGCCAAAGCGTGTATGGCCAAGTCGTTCCCCTAGGAGAAAGCCCCAAGGGCATGAGATCAGAGCTTGGCAAGAATCTCTGCCCCTGTCAAAACACTACGATCCCTGAGGCTCAAGCCAGGCGGTCCCTTGGCAGTTCTCACTGCTCCAATGGAGAAGCCAAAGAGTAGTTTCCTCCTCTTAAGAGTGTTGTTTCTCATCATGGTGGGGAACGCAGCAGGGCCTCAAGGTGTCAGGCTTTCTAGCGAAAGCCGTGGGGCGGGGTTGCGACTGGGTTCTAACAGAGACGTAATGGAGAGAGCACTGGGATGGGAGTCCCAAGCTTGGCCTCTCCTGACTTGCTGTATAATCTTGACCCTATCACTTCTCTCTCAACTGCAATGAAAATGTCCCCTTGAGTGACATTTACCATCTTCCCACCCTCCACCGAACCCCACCAACTTAAGATCCTGTGATCTGTCACATGTCTGTGACCTGTCCCTTAAGATCCTGTGATCTGTCCCCCAGGCCTGTTTGTTCGAGGCAAGCCTTAAACCTCATTTCCAACATCTACCCCAGTCCGTGTCCTAGAAAGCGGGTGATCATTTCCTCATTTAAGCAGGCTTCAAACCTAGCAAGTCTGTACACAATTGGGAAAATCTACAGAAAACAAAAATAAAGCTCTGTCCCTCCCACCACATGGCCCCTCAGGCACCTTAAAAGCAGAGCAGTCAGGCAGTCTCTGCAGCTCACGCCTATAATCCCAGCACTTTGGGAGGCCGAGATGAGAGGATTGCCTTAGCCCACAGGTTCGAGACCAGCCTGAGCAACTTGGTGAGACTTCAGCTCTACAATAAATCAAAAAATTAGCCGGGCATGGTGGCGCGTGCCTTTAATTCCAGCTACTTGGAAGGCTGAGGCAGAAGGATCACCTGAGCCCAGGTCACAACTGCGGTGGCCGTGAGTGTGCCATTGCACTCCAGTCTGGGCGACAAAGTGAGACTTCAATGCAAAACAAAAAACAAAAAAACGCAGTCAGGGCAGCACCCTGAGCACCTGCCAGCTCCCTTTCCTCCTCAGGATGGACGAGCTCATTTCCACCTGTTTCCAGCCATGTGGGGTGTCTCAAGGGACCCAGAGAGCTGAGGGGACTGGACTCAGGAAAACTGTGGGAGACAGAGACATCCCAGGGCCGGGCGCCTTGATTTCCCTCCCCGGGGAAGGCGTGTGCTTTGAGACGCTCCTGCCCTGTGGCCTTTAAGGAGTAACACAAAGCAAAGCTCCTGTCAGCTGAGGCCTCCCGGTTCTGTCTTGCGCTTGCCTTGATTTTACCACAGCTGTGGAGCTTTACTGAGTGAGGCCGGTCCCCCCAGCTCTCCAGCTCCCCTGTCCTCTCTTTTCCTGAAGGCCCTTTCTGCAGGGTGCAGGTGAGAAACCCACAACCCGACTCTGCCTATAGGGAGACACTATGGGCAGAACTGTAGACAGCATCCGGCACCTCATGAATGCTGTGTGGATTCAGCCCAGAGGAATCACCAGTTCCCCCCTTTTTAATCCTTTGGAGATATTGAAGAGCAGAACAAGTATATTAAACTGTGTAGGGTGCTTTTGGGGCAGGGCACGGGGTGAATGCTCAGAGGCCTCTGGGTGGGCTCTGGGGCCTCAGACAACTCACTGCCCCACTCAGGTCTTTGGTTTCTTCATTGGTAAAAAGAGGGGATGGGCCCCTCCCATCTCGACTTTTCTAGGAAACTCTGACTAAATGATGGAAGGCCGGGCGTGGTGGCTCATACCTATAATCCCAGCACTTTGGGAGGCTGAGACAGGAGGACTGCTTGAGACAAGGAGTTCGAGAACAGCCTGGGCAACATAGCACCAAAAAAAAAAATTAGCCAAGCATGGTGGCATGAGCCTGTAGTTCCAGTTACTCAGGAGGCCGAGGTGGGAGGATTGCCCGAGCCCAGGAGATTGAGGCCGTGGTGAGCTGTGTTTGTGCCACTACACTCCAGCCTGTATGATGGAGTGAGACTCGGATTCAAAAAAAATTAAAAAGAAATGATGGCTGAGCCCGTGAGCCCACATCTCGACTGCCTTTCTAATCTTGAATCTGTAATAACCCATCACTGATACGAGGCAGGGCCTGCCCGTGAAAGATGGAGAGTAACTGACAGAGCAGAGGCTGCCGCTGGGGGCGGGGTGCTGGACCCCACGAGGGGCCAGGGCTTGGCCCCAGAATCACTCCTTCATGATGAATACAAGCTAATTAAGCCAAATAATTGATTCCAGTCCTGTTTCTTTGAGAACTCCGACTCACTAGTGCAGACTACAAAAGAAAGAAAGATAAACTGGCATCAAGCCCTGAAAAATGAATATTCGATGAGACAGTAGGGAAAGTAGCCGTGTATGAAAAATGAAAAGAGAATAAATTGATATCCTTTAACTTTGCTTTTTTCTCGACCTTGCTCACCAAGCTCCCGAGACGGCCCCCCTCCCCAACTCACTATCCCACCATTTTCTGCTCAGCTCATCATTTCTCTGCATGAAGCTGGAAAGGACATTTGTCTTGACAACTTAGGATTTCAACTGTGCACATTTATTTAAAGGTTTTACCGACACTTTTCGCACCCCAGTTTAAATATCTTTACAAAAATGCATGTTTGGTTGGGCGTGGTGGCGCACACCGGTCACCCCAGCACTTTGGGAGTCTGAGGCAGGAGGATTGCTTGAGCCCAGAAGTTTGAGACCAGCCTGGGCAACATAGCAAGTTCTTGTCTCTACAAACAAACAAACAAATTAGCCAGGAGTGGGTGCACGCCTACAGTCCCAGTACTTGGGGGGCTGAGACAGAAAGATTGCCTGAGCCCGAGAGGTTGAGGCTGCAGTGGCCGTGATCATCTAGCCTGGGTAACAGAATGAGAATCTGGTTAAAAAAGAAGAAAAGCGTCTAAAACCCCGTCAGATTAATAATAAGTAAACACTTTGTGTTCACGTGAGATATTAAACATACATCCTCCTGATCATCCTTAGAGCTCACATCCTGTCTTCTTTTTGTTCCTGTCCTGGACATTGGGCAAACTTGCATCTCCCATTTGTATAATCATAAAGAAATCTTCTCCAGCTCCTGGGAGGATTAATGTCATCCTATCTGTAAAGCACTCCGTATTTATCTTGCACCTTTCTTAGAGGAGTTTCAAGTGCTGTGATCATTTTTTTATTAATGAGAACAGAGGGCATCACATTTGCTCGCTTATTTGGGGTTTAAAATAAGATTGAGGGGACAAAATACCTGAAAAGGCGTCTTTCCCTGCCGGAGTTCTTTCATGAATATAAACTCACGGCGCAATCACAATTGCCTTCCGCAGCCAGGGCGCCAGCCCCCTCCCCTCCCACCCCCCGGCGCCGCATGTCATCGCTGTCACCACACACGGGCTGACCGGCACTCTTCTCCAGGCATTGTATCACGTGGGGGGGCCAAGATCAGCTCATCTGCCAGAGACTTTAGGTCTCTGTTGGAACGTGACCCATTTCAGGACAACAAAAGACCTTCCTGGAACACAGCCACCCCAGAACAATGCTCTTCCTGCTTGCTAGGGATGGGCTCACCATAAACCTTCTGGAATCATCTACCTTCCCCCTCTCCATGAGCCCGGCCTCCTCCCTTTGTTTACTGTCATAGGAAAAATCAGGGACTAGCAGGGGAGCCAGTGTTCCTTCTTCATTTGTTCCAGATAAACAGTGATGCTCCCTGCGACTACTCTTTGGGCTGTTATGTAAAGGGAAAAAGGGACTCTGTATAGCCTTTTCCTGTTTTCGCCTCTGACCCAGCCTACCGGTTTATCTAAGTGGCATGCTTATCCAGGGAAGAAGCCAGTAGTTACCGCATACCTTTCCCCAACACGAAAGCTTGTAACAGGAAAAGCAAAATGTCTAAAATGAGGGTCTGTTAAACGAAAGCGTCAGTAATCATCTTATATTACCTTCTGGTTAAAAAACACTTGAGTCGGAAGCCACAGCGGGCTCAACAACCAGGCATTTATTTATCTAAAATATTTCACCAGGGAAAGCCTCGATTGTGATTTCATTCACGTGGATGCTGCAAGCAGAGAGACTGCCACCTGGAGTTAGGAGTAAGTACCGGGTGTGGACCCAAAGAGGTTAGGTTCTTGTTACATTTTGTCTCTTTCTTCCCCTAGCCTGGCCAGAGGCTAAGAGAGCATCAGGATGGAGTGCAAAGAGCCCCGAGCTGGTTTCGGGTCCTGGCTGTGCCCCTTGCGATCTGTGTCTTGACTTCTCTGTGTCTTTGTTTTCTTATTTGCAAGAACAAGAGGGTTAGACTGGATCATCTCCCAAGCCTGTCTCCGGTTCCGACATGCTAAGATTGCTCAGGTCGAGGCCAATAATGGTGGTCATCGGTACCTGATTGTCCAGCCCCTGGTTGGTTGTAAAGACCTTTGGTGGGCCTGCATGGGGAGTACTGAGCAGTCCATGAAGAACTGAGCCCGAAGGAAGGTAGCAGAGGCATCCTTTTGGAATTGGGAGCACTAGGGTAGTTTAGGAGGTCTGGGTCTTTACTCAGCTTTGCAGGTTTCCCATCTACTCCGTGGGTCATGCTGGATGGCAGACAGCGTATGCCTTGGGTGCTCAGCCCTGTCTAGAAATGGCTGTGTTGAGAGGGAACCACCTGCCCCCATCTCACCCCCATGTATACACAGAGGCATCTCACCCCCATGTATACACTTCACAATGGAGACCCTGACACTCATGAGAAGCAGAGGGGCCACACTTCTGGTTCAGGGAGGCCGTCTTGACCACCTACCTAGCCTCTGTCTCCGGAGCCCTGTCCTGCAGGCACCTAGGAGAGTCCCGGGTCTCGTCAGCCCACAGAAGGATGGAGCGAGTGAGGACACAGAGTCACTTTGGAGCTATACAGCCCCCAGGCGGAGCAAGCATATTCACAGTGTCAGATCCTTGCCCAGTAGACATTGCTGCAGCTGGGACTGGCTTTTCCATCCAAAGAAGGATTGAACGACCCGAGTCCCCACCCTCAGCCCTCTCCTTCGCTCCATGACGCCTCACTGCATGCCCCACCTTCCCAGAAGGGTTACGGTCGGGCTGAGAGGAGGCAGTCTGTGAGCCAGGAGAGCTGGGGAGGAGAAAGGAGCTGGAGAAACCCAGAAGGGCCAGCTCACACCCGTACTTCTCCACAAGTCGGGTGCGAATGCCCGTCGGAAGAGTTAAGTCCAAAGCAGGACACCCAAAGCTAACGCAGTGTCAAGTTTTCAGATGTACTAACAGCTCCCAGGCAAATCGCTAATACTTCATGATCAGTGGGTTCTTGGCAGTAAGGACATCCTCTGCACACGGTCTCTCTTGCTGCCAACATGATATGATGTTCAGTGTGGAAAATGGCCAAAGCACTCAGAAATGGCCTGGTCACAGCCCCTCGTGAAAACACACACACTCGGCGACCCTTTCAGGTCCCCTCCCACTGTGGGAGCTTCTCTGTCCTCTCAATAAATCCTGCTTTCTCACTTTCCAAAAACACACACACACACACTCACAAGGCAAGCTTTCATGATCTCTGCAGTAGGTCTTGTTGAAAATCAGGTCTTCCAAACTAGAAGCTCAAGCTGTTTTCCTCATGTTTTTGCATGGCTGACAGCAACATTCAAGAAAGCTTATGAGAAGCTGGGAGAGGTGAATTCAGTGCATGGGCCAGTTAAGTGTCGCAAGCTGACGTGTCAGTCCCCCTGGTGATCAATAACCGGATCTGTCTCCTCTCCGCAGTGGCAGGGCCGAGCCGCCAGCTTCGACAGCGAGAGCTCGTGCCCATCTCCGAAACCACCTCCGACCCCATGAGCGGCACAGCCGAGCGACACAACCCGGACTCAGCGACGTGCTCTTTGCACTTGTTCAACCGTCCAAACACAGTGTTGTGCAGTGGCAGCGGCAGCCATCTGTCCCTCCAGAGTCTTACCTGCTCCTGTGTAGGTCAAGGCCGAGACACTTGTCGTGTGGTCAGATCTGTCTTAGTCTTTTCTGTCTCTCAAGGTGATGTTTCTGTGGTTTTTCACTTTTTATGGGTCTGCTGTCAAGAAAAGAAAAAAAAGAATAGGAAAACAAACCAAGGGTGGAGAGCCCAGAAGTTGGTTCTAGAAAATACAATGTAAAACGGCCGTCTTTGCGGGAGAGGTGGATTGAGTTTCTGAAATTGTGTGTCCCAGAAAGCTCCGGGACCCTGGAGAAGGAAGAAGCAGGGTGGAACTACAGCCATCGCTCTAGCAGGCATGGGACAAATCGATCAAAGAGCCTTTATGAGGTTAAAGGTTACCCCTTGAAGCTCTTCCCTGGTGAGACAGAAGCCAAACTGAGACTCTGGGTCCCGTGTTGAAATCTCAAGCCTTGAGGTGTTTCTGAACCGTCTGCTGGTGTGCAGGGTTCCTCATGCCCCTGTCTTGTCCGCTTTTCCTCATGAATTGAAGGCATCTTGATTCCTCGTGGGAAACTCAGTCACTTCCTTTAAGAATGATTCTGCTGAAACTAAACACGCCATATGTTTTTTGAGGCGCCCCAGTTAATGATCACATTTGTTTGAAAACAGAATCTTTGTTCTCAGAAATAACCTTCATTGTAAAGAAAGAGAGGCACATATGTTCCAGAACGATTTCTGAGTTATACATAGCTTTATAATTCCATGAAGTATCAAGCAGCTGTTTAAAATGCCTAAACGGATCAAAGAAAAAACCTAGACAGAATGTTCTCTTCTAAATGGGGAGTCTTGAACTCCAAGGAGCAGTTGGAGGACACCTTTCTATGAAGAGTATCTTTTGCATTGAAACCAAGTCAGCTTAAGCCTGTTTCAGCCCCCTTTGGCTCTGGGACAATATTTATCTTAAACCTTAGTTCTATAAATTACTAAGTACTTCAGTGTTGTTTGTTTCTGTGGTCGTAAGGGGTTTTTGTTTCCTTTGAATCTCTCCCTTAGGCCAAATTCAGTTTAGGAAAAAAAATGTTTGAGGTATTCTGTATCGTAGTAGCACATTTCTGTTGAGTTCGCAGTAGCCTTCCCACCCACCCCTAAAACCGATTGATTTGCTCCATCTCCGTCTGTTTATCCTTGGTCAGCACATCGAAGCGAGTTTCTTCTTCAACTTGTGACTACACAACGCCGATTTTCAGAGCTATGTGTACCACCTGCAGGAAGCAAGGTGGCCGGAGACCCCTTCTTCAAACAGCGGGAGGTGAAGAACATTCACACTATTCACACACCTTGTGTCTTATGCTTTGTCTACAGCACATCCTGGAAGAGCAGTGACCAATAAAGTTATCCTTATTTGAAGCCAAGTTATCAAGTTTCTCTGCGAGTAATTCTGGGTAATGTCTTCAAGCTTTAAAATGGACCACAGTGGGCATGATATTGCAAGATATTACTGCCAGTAACAAGATTGGCCGAAGGAATTTTCCACTCAGTAAATGTAGATAAACCTAAACTCCACCCGGTACTGAGCCTTAGGCTAGGGACTGATGTGTCAAGATAACTTTTCTCCCCAAATGTCCTGTGGTTGACAGACCTTCCTAGCCAGGCAGTCCTGCGTTTGGACATTCTCTTGAGAGTGAGAAAAAACCCAAGGTCATGGCAAGACTCCCAGTAGATGACAAGATTCGTTCTGATTCTGACTCTAGACTGACCCCATCAAGATGGCCATCTCAACCCATGAGCAGATGCTGTGGTCCTTGCCACTATGAAGGGGACAGTTGAGTTTCCTGGGTCCTAAGAGGCCCAGAAATTAGTGACCTCAAAATGCACGTCCTGCTGTCATCTTTAAATACTTAGGCGGGTAAGGATCCCCCATTCTAGCCTTTAGAAGGGACTGTGACCGTGCTTGTCTGAGATTCCTGTGATATCCAAGCAGCTATCTCACGTGAGTGAACAGCCCAGTGGTTTTAGAAAACCATTTCCTGAACCGGTTACGCCCAGCCCGCACACCACCCTGACCAACCCACTACCCTTTCGCTGCAGGCGAACCCCAGAACTGGGGCGTGGCCTGAGAGGCCAGGTGGGTTCTTGGCTTCTTGCGGGAAGGAATTCAAGCGTGACCCCTAAATAGGAGACAAAAAGTAAGTTTACTAAAGAAATGGATCCATAGGCAGAGGAGCCCACGTGCACTGCTGGGCTTTCTGTTGGAAATTGAAAGTAAGTATATGGAAATGACGGAGAACAGACCACTTCCCAGGCAGAGCAGCCTGGGCTGGTCTATAGGAAGATCAGCTGCCTCACGTTGCTGGGGTTTATTTTTATAGATATCCCTTGATCATATGCTAAGCAAGGGGTAGATTATTCATGGGTTTTCCAGGAAAGGGAGTTTCCAGAATCAAGATTCTGCCCCCTTGTAAACCACATAGTGGCTCACGCCTATAATCCCAGCACTCTAGAAGGTCCAGGCAAGAGGATGGCTTGAGTCCACGAGTTTGAGACCAACCTAGGCAACAGAGTGAGACCTGGTCTCTACAAAAAATTAAAAAAAAAAAAAAAAAAGTTAGCCAGGTATGGTGATTTGTGCCTGTAGCCTAGCTACTCAGGAGGCTGAGGTAGAAGGATCGCCTGAGCCCGGGACATCAAGGCTTTGGGGAGCTGTTATGCCACTGCACTCCATTCTGGGCGACAGAATGAGACCAGACTCAAACAGACAAACATGTAGGGTGACTTCCAGGGGTTGCCATGGTAATTGTAAACTGTCATGGCTCTGGTGGGTGTGTCTTCCAGCATATTAATGTGTTGTAATTATTGTATAATGAGCAAGAAGTATACAGGTAGAGATGCCATCTTAATCTCAGCTGGCCTTAGCCAGTCTTCTCACTGCCTCCCACTTTGTCAATGAGGTCTGGGCCTGTGACCTTCATTTTGGAAACTAGTTCCCCATCTCAAATCCTGCTCCAGAAATCTCAGCAACTTCCTGCAGACTTGGGAGCCCACCCCAGGGAGGCTTTTAGCTCTGGGACCCTCACCCCCAGTGTTCTCAGGAGAGACTAGTCCTCAGCCCGAATCATGAATGAAACCCGAACGCCGGCTAACTTCGCAATCTAGCCCAGCATCCCTCCCTCACAGATGGAAATAAAATGAAATACAAAGTTGATGCATTTGCTGACTTCCTCTGGCAATGAGAAACCTCTTGAGTTGTTGTCGTGAGCTTTGATGAAGTTGTGATAACCAGGGCCATTTACGCATAGACTTTTTAAAAGAACATAAAATTCCCTTCGCCTTTATTTAGCAGTGTTTCTGGGCTGAAAGATGCCCACCCCGCACTTACCCAGGATGTTAATTAATTGCATCGTCATTTTAAAAATTATGTTGTTAATTACTGCTTTGTGTCTCCCCACCCCTGTCACAGCTTGGAGTTGTTTTATGCAATTAAATCTCTGTCTCTTGCCCATTTCTCTTGTCATTTTATTTTCCTGAGATTTAGCAGTCAGCACACGCACAGGACATCTAAAGCTTCTATTTTTAATCTTTGCTTCACAGAGATAACCTCTTCCCGCCCATCCGCGGTAGAGCAGAAGAGCTTGTTTGTTTTCTGTTCTGCTCAAGGAATACCTGTATACCCGTGAGGCTGGAATCCACCTGTCAGGCTCATGGTTATGAGAGCATTCGGCACTCGGGGCCCGGCTGTTGCTACAGCTGTTCAGCTCCACAAGCAGCCCCTCCAGATGCCAAAGCTTCTCTAGGGAAGTGGGTCACACCTGCATATCGGGAAGGCACGCCGGGCTCGGTGGCTCAGCCTGTCATCCCGCGCCTTGGGAGGCTGAGGTGAGTGGATTGCCTGAGCCCGCGGGCTGGAGACCCGCCTGGGCGACTTGGCGAGACCTCATTTCTACAATAAATCAAAAAAAAAAAAAAAATTAGCCGGGTGTGGTAGCGCGTGCCTGTAGTTCCAGCTACTCGGAAGGCTGAGGCGGAAGGATCGCCGGAGCCCAGCGGGTCGAGGCTGCAGTGGCCGGGAGCGGCCACTGCACTCCAGTCTGGGCGA
>CAUYQG010297587.1:0-20570 GCA_963574415.1 Tarsius wallacei
TCTTTGAACACATTGGGCAGAAGGTCATTGAACTGATTTATTCTGCATGTGCACAGCTTAAGTACTAATAATGAAATCACGTTCACTTGGAAGAAAATTGTCCAGTGTTAAGTTGCCAGTGGCCATGTTAATAAGGCATTATACTAACTTGGCTGATGGAAGCTTCCAGATCAAATACTATTAGTTTATTTAACAATTCTAAAACTCACAAGTGAAGAAAGAAGAGGCATTTTTATTTTATTTTATTTTATTTATTTATTTATTTATTTTTTTTAGTTGGAGTCTCACGCCGTCCAGACTGGAGTGCAGTGGCCGCTCCCGGCCACCGCAGCCTCGACCTGCTGGGCTCCGGCGATCCTTCTGCCTCAGCCTTCCGAGTAGCTGGAATTATAGGCATGCGCTACCATGCCCAGCTGATTTTTTGATTTATTGTAGAGATGAGGTCTCGCCAAGTTGCCCAGGCGGTTCTCGAACCCGCGGGCTCAAGCAATCCACTCACCTCAGCCTCCCAAGGCGCGGGATTACAGGCTGAGCCACCAAGCCCGGCTCAGCTGCATTTCAGGAAAAAAAAAGCAAACAACAGAATTGGCAGGAACCCTGAAAATCTGACTTTCTGTTTGTTTCTTGTGATTCTGATAAGCAGGTAAATTTTATGACTGCAGGTAAAGATCATCCTAGGAAACGCTGTATGCAGGAAGGGACTCAGAGAAAAATAATAAAAAATAAAACAACAAACAAACAAAACACACACACAAAGGTTTCTCTCCTCTGTTGCAAATACCACAGACAGGCACTGATGGGTCTGCCTTACAGTGAAAGTCACCTTATTCGGTTTTTGATCTTGGAAAGAGTAGGTGGATAGAATGTCTCCCGATTTGCACAGGATTCTAAGTCAAATGTGCTCTTTTATAACAGTCAGGGTGTGATTCCTCACAGAGGAAATAAAAGCTAAGTGATTAATTTTCAAGCTGGCATTCCCCTCTGTGAACATGATCCAAGGAAAACTGTGTTGTAAGATCGTCTATCCCCTAAAGAGCAGCAAATTACGCATGATAAGATCACAGGCCATGGCACAGATGTACGTTTAGCAAGGTTGTATGCCCGAGTACTCATCATTTGATAGTCATGGATCCATGAAGCTACAATTGCCTGGGTGTTTGAGTGTCCTGGGGTTTTCATTTCTCACTGGGAAGCCAGCATTCAAATTTTATTGTAATCGAACACCTCCAGCCGAGTTACAGGGCAATGACTTCAACTCTGAAGAGTCAGTATTGCTTCATAAAGTAATAAAGAAAGCTATTTAATAGCACAGATGCTCAGTCCCTTTTGCAATTTCAAAACCTTCTTCATACGTTTCAAAAATCAAAGTGTTCTTCATAATTCATTTGACAGCCATCCCTGACCTCATCTGAACTTCCTTTGTGCCAAAACCTGATTTGAGCTGATGTGAGGCCATCTGTAGCCTTTGCAAATCCCATTTAGAATGAGTATTTACCCCTTTCCCTGCAAAACTATGAATGTATTTGTATAGGGGGTGTTTCTCAAAAACAGCTGATTGCATACATGCAGGATTACACTTACAAGAGCTCAACATTTTTTTTTTTTGAGTTGGAGTCTCACTCAGTCACCCAGACTGGAGTGCAGTGGCCACTCCCGGCCACCACAGCCTCAACCTGCTGGGATCCGGCGATCCTTCTGCCTCAGCCTTCCAAGTAGCTGGAACTATAGGCGCGCACTACCACGCCTGGCTAATTTTTTTTAATTTATTGTAGAAATGAGGTCTTGCCAAGTTGCCCAGGCGGGTCTCGAACCCACGGGCTCAGGCAATTCACTCACCTCGGCCTCCCAAGGATTACAGGCTGAGCCACCGAGCCCGGCCAAGAGCTCAACATTTTTACATTTCTAAATACATCTGACTCCAAGGATCTTGAGAAAGATTAGAGATGTCAGTTATTGAAATAACTTTTGATTTTCCTTTTTTTTGTTTGAGTTGGGGTCTCACTTTGTTGCCCAGGCTGGAGTGCAGTGGCATGATCACGATGATCATGGCTTGGCAGCCTTGACCCCTGAGCTCAGGCAAGCCTTCCACCTCAGCCTCCCAAGTAGCAAGGACTACAAGCAGGTGCCACCATGCCCGGCTGATTGTTCTTTTTATTTTTTTGGTAGACATCAGACTTTGCTATGTTACCCAGGCTGGTCTCAAACTCTTGGGCTCAAGCAAACCACTCGACTTGGCCTCCCAAGTGCTGGGATTACAGGCATGAGCCACTGCGCCCGGTCATTTTTAATTTTGCTTTATGAAAGTCATCTTGTGTTTTCAGAATTAAAAGTCAAGCATGTCACTTAGACTGCCCATAGAGTCATGAATAATATCTAGCATTTATTTTCAGTGATGAAGAGGCAAACAAATTCCTTTTAAGAACCAATAAACCTTAGCTGACTGCCTACAACGTGTAAAATACTTTGCTCTGTGTTCTTCCATCCATTCTCTTATCTGATCAATAGCCATGATCTGAATAAGGTATCCTTAAACCATTTTATTAGAAATGAGAAACTGAGACTCAGTGATCTTTTATGACTTGCCCAGCATCATGCAGCTGACAACAGGCACAGCTAAACTTCTAAACTAGGTCACCTAATGATGATTTTTGAGACTATCAAGGAGGTGGGCCCATAGTTAGATAATGTTTCCAATACCCAGAATAGCCAGAGGCAGGGACATGTGAATTTCTGTGCTCTGCCTTCACTGAGGCTCTGTCTGGTCATGTGGTCCCATGTCCTAATATAGGATACATGGTCATCCTCCATCTGAATACCCACATAGGACTTCCAACCATCCACTCTCCACACCCTGGTCAAACACCTTAGAGCAAGAGAGTAACAAAGTCTTGACTTTAACAACAGTCCAAGAACTTCACTAAACTTGTGTCAGCCACTCTCACCATCGGCCACTCTCACCATCTGCTCACCTTAATCAAGAAACAAAATTAAAACAAAAAACCTGCAAATGTACTTGGATGTGACAGTCAAACCAGATCACAGTCCCCCGAGCTTCAAAACCCACTGATTCTGCTATGGTCTGACTATCCATGCCCACCCCCCACTGTTAATGTGTTGAAATCTTAACTACCCAAGGTGATGATGGGGACTTTTGGAAGAAGATGAGCATGGAGCCCTCAAGAATGAGAGCAGCGAAAGAAGAGGCCTCAGGGAGCCCCTTGGCCCTCCCACTGTGTGTGGACACAATGACCATCTGTGAGAAAGTGGGCCCTCACCTGATGCTAAATCATGCTGGTGCCTTGATTTTGGAGTTCCCAGCCTCCAGAACTGTGAAAAAGATACTTCTGTTGTTCTAGCTACAGAGTCTACAGTATTTTATTTTGGTAGCCCAAGCAGACTTGACATCAGGGTGTCAAAAGATTGGTATGTCACTAAGTCTTAAGCTCTAGTCTAACTGAAACTTTGATTAGTGTCTCCCCTTTCCCTGTTCCTGTCCCCACAAGCCTCTCATATCTACATTTTTACTCTACTTATTTGAGATTGACTTTTTCACACTTCACATATGAGTGAAATCATACTGCATTTGCCTTTCTGGGCCTAGCTTATTTTGCTTAGATATTTTAGTGATCTATCGTACTGCATGATGATCCCAGTTACAAATAATGTATATTTCAAAATTTCTAAATAATAGACTTTTAACATTCCATCATTAAAAGAAATGATAAATTGGTGAGGTGATTGATATGTTAATTAGCTTGAGTTATTCTTTCTATAAAATATACATAGATCAAAACATCATATTTCACCCTATCCGTATGTACAATTATTTTTGGCTTATGTAAATAAACTAATTTTTTAAAACTGGGATATGTTGGCTTTATTAGAGTTCCTCAGATACCCACAAATGTTATGAAATATATGCATACATGATTTTCTAAGATAAAAGCAATTATTAAAATAGTAATCATCATTGGATGCTTATAATATACTATGTAAGTGATATAATTTTTAATTTCCACCAGAGCTGTGTATTTAATTCATGTAATACTTTGGAGTCCAGAAGTTTTAGAAAGATAATCAGTACTGACAAGCAAGTCAGTGGTAGGGCAGGGACCCAAACTGAGGTGTATTTGAATTCAAATCCTGTGTTCTTTACTCATTTAAATTTTGCCTTTCTGTGAAAAGAAGCAGCATAGACATTAAGTTTTAATAGAAAACAGTGGCAGCTTTTACTGTAAGAATAGAGAAAGTTGCTCACCTGGCATGATAAAGGATTCTACTCAGTCCAAAATATCTCTATTACTCATGCCTGAAATTCCATCACAAATTCACTCATTTACATTGAGTGTTGGCTGTTCCTAACATCTCTTTTAACTTGCAAAAACTCATGTAGAAATAATAAATGAAGCTCCAAATATGTGGAGTCCAATGTGTTTGTCCTGTTCAACCAACAGACATTAAACATTTGTTACATATAACAGATTGTGTTAAACTTGGCAGGAATGCAAAGATACACAAAACACTTTTCTATGATCCCTTTCAATAGAGGTATAAGCTGCACATCTAAATGTTCAAAGCACTTTCAAGTAAATTACACTAAAAAAGAAAAAAAAAGCTAATGTTGACAAGTGGTTAAGAAAAATGTCCCCATCCACACCAACGTGAGCCCATATATGTTAGTTTTCATTATTTGAATTTGTTGCCACTTGTACGTCCTAATTTTTTAAAACTTGAGTTAATAAAAACAATTGGATATAAATCTGAATTTAATCTGAATGTCTTTCAGTTGATACTGGCGATTTCAACACAGAACTTTCAAATTTCTTTTTACTTTGACCAGTACCTACCGAGAAGAAAGAACTTCATATTTTTTCCTCATCATGCATTTAATCGTTCAATTCCATACTCTCCAGAGATTTATGAGAACCTGGTAAGGCCTGTACTAGGCACATTGTAGCATTCCAGGATAATCCTAATAAATAATAGAACAGATTTACAGACAATGTGCTATGATCATATCTAATTAAGAGTGCGATCAGGCTGTTATTCTCGCCTGCCTGTGATAGTCCCAGACCCAGGCTAACATCTGGGTAATACAACTCAGAGCATGTCAGCACACTGCAGAGCGTCATGAAGCCAAAATACTAGGAAGAACTCACATGTCTGTCACCCAGCATCCCTGACTCTCCTCATACAGTCCTCCAGAGAAAACAGGCTTAGGTATGCAATAAGTTAAGTAAGTCAAGATAACAACGGAAGCAATGCCCTGGGTGCACCGTGAAGGCCTTGTTCCCTCTGAGAGCTGAAGGAGGTAGAGATGGCTGATGCAGGTAGGTAGCAGCATGTTACACGACGAACCAGACAATAAGATTCTACTGGTACCTCCTTCCCTAACAAGAGCAAGACAGCTAAGGCTTAGTTTTCATCTTTCCCTCGTCCTCTTCTCCTGACACTTATTACACATCACGTCGCAACATAGTGCTGTCCTCAAGGTAGAACATTCTCTCATTTTGAGTGTCGTGTGGGAAGAAAGCAGAGGAAGGAGGTTATTTTCTCTTGGGGTAAATGTCCTTTCATTTCCTACATGGCTAAGTCAGAAAAGACCAAGACCATGGAACGTGCAAGTGGCACAGCTGGTGAAAAGACTCTGTGTTTTCTGCACATGCAGTCCACTATCTAGCAGTTAATTTCTCAATCCATCCTTTAATTATTAGCCCTAAAGGACACTGAAAATGAACTCCACTGCAGCATTTACATATTTAATCGGATTAGACGGCTGGCTTTCAGATCCTGGCTGTTAACTGGTCTCCATGTCCCTTTTTCAACACATAAATGACTCATCTCTTCTATTGGGGTGACTGACTTCACTCCATGATATTTTATGTTGTGAAATTTATTGTTCAAAGCACTTTCAAGTGAATAATCTCAGAATCATTATATGGGCAGGACATTGCAAACTTACCTCTTGCCGCCCTAAATAAGAACAACTTCATGGAGAAGTGGTATAAGGTTGTCGCTAATTACATATATGTTTATCGCTACAAATACCCTGTTTCTCCTTTAAATAGGAAGTCAATTAAGTGAAATCAAATGCATTTATTCTCTTTCCACTTGTGTAAGGTCAATAAAGAAGACAATCTTCCAACTGAATATAATTTTTGCTTATCTGTTTGCTAACTAAGCCAGTGTGTCTCACAACCCTCAGAGGTAGTATTATATTTCTAGGTACTAACTAAAAAGAACTGCAAGCCCTGGCTCCTTGCAATCCACATTGAATGTCAGTCTTTTAACCATCAGCCAGTCTCCACTCGTTCTAGATAAAAACCCAGAGTGTCTTTACTGGCATGTTTTTTTCTTTTCAGAATAAAAGCTTACATAAGCAGATAACATATGGCTTCTTACCCAAGCACGTGCTGCCGTTAATGAGGTGCAGTGGTGGCTGCGGTTAGCATTTGAGGACCACCCACCTACTGCCCATGTAAGATTTTGTGTATCTTTTCTCACTAGTGGGGCCTACTGGTGTGCTGTGTCTAGCCTTCATCAGCCCAGGCGAGGCATCTGAGAAACCAAGCACCTCGGGATTACATGAGTTGTCAGAATCTCAGGGTTTTGCGAGTTATCAGAACTGAAAAATAAGTAGCGATGCCAGCAATCAACAAGGACATGGAGAAGAAAAATCTTCCCGTTAGCCTGGATCTAACAGCTCTACGGAGAGCTGTCACTGCCTGCTGCTTCAAAGGTGCCACGAACTAGCAAAAAGGCAGAGATGGCTTTAAACATCACCCCCAAACCTGAGCACAGGGATGTAACAGCAACTCAGATTTGCTATGTGCTAGGCATTGCCCCAAGTGCTTTAAGTGCAGTAATTTACAACATCCCTTGGAGGTCGGCACTATTATTACCCTCTCCTTAGAGATACAGAAACAAAGGCACAAATAAGCTACTTGCCCATATGGTGGCGACAGTTGTTGGTTTCAGCAGTCTGGCTCCAGAGCTAGTACTCAAATACTGCAGCACAAACTCACGTGCACACATACACACACTATATATCACACATCATTCACACGTATAGTAGGCACAGGCCATACCATACACATGTGCACCCTACATACACATATACACCAGACACATCCACCACATGCCCCATGCCACACGCATGCCCCACCTTGTGGACACATAATCACTCTCAAGCAGATCGCATACATAGACATCACACACAACACACTGAGCTAATAACTCACGGCAAACACCAGGAGAGCCCATGCCCTCTCTAGAATGGAGGTGATGGCACAGCTCTTGCCAGGGTTAGTTGAGGAGTGTCTGTGACACAGGGGCAGATGTCTGATGACTTGTCAAAGGCATCCTATATAAGGGTGCTGTTCTGCCACTCATAGGTCTTGGATGAAGGATGGGTCCTGAAAAATAACTTGCAGCTGCATCCCTCTACCCAGGTGTCTGGCAACTCGCAGCATGTTCACAGAGTGCTTCCCTGTGGCTAGAAATGTGGTCCTGGCATGAGGCTTCCATCAAAGCCTTTGGCTCTAACACCTCCCTGGGACTTGCTCACACATTCCCCTTTGACATACTGAGGACTCTTGTTCCTTTTGTGCACTCCTGCCCATGCCAGACATGACCCCTTCTTATTTTTTCCCTATCTAAACCCAAACCATCCACCCTGGCCTAGCTCAGTCCTTCTAGGACCATGAAGTTTCCTTTGCCCCTTTCATCCTCTGCAAACCTCCCCATCCTTTCGATGTCTCCTGCAGGTATTATCTGTCCAGTCAGCGCAGCATTTTGACACAAGTGGTACCACATTGTTAGCTGTGTCAAGAGTTAGAAATAGCGTATATCCTAGTAGCCCAGAGACCCTCTTCTTATTTATTATTCCATGGCTGTCATCCCTGTAGAGGGATGATGAAAAACAGTAATTATTGACTTTGAAGTTCAAAATCAAACAGTGAAACTTGAAAATAAATGGACTCTTAAAAGAAAGGTGCTTTTGGTTTGTGAGACACTAGATTCTGGAAAGAGAAAGGGTTTTTGGGCTCCTAAAGATCGCCTTGAGCGGTTAAGAACTTAGACTCAAAAGACATGTAAAGTTGATTTTATGAACTCAATCTGAGGATGAGTTCATAATGTCATAAAAAATAAGTTTTCTCATTAAAAATAAGGTACATCGCAATGGACAAGAAAGGAGGAAAAAACCAGAAAGGGGAAGCAATGGTTTCAACAGCAGGGTGGAGTCGCTACACCCTGCAGTCTTCAGCCTGAGTTTTGATGAGCATCTCAAAGAGGCTTTGGGACTAGGTAGCAGCTGTGTCTCACTTTCGAGAAGCAAAAGCCTTATAGATGGCTCTACACACAGAAAGCAGAGAAGCAGTAACGTCAGCATGCCCATGTAGCTTGTCTGCCCTTAGAAGGATCGGGGACTTCCTTTAAGCCTCCCTAGGTACCAGAGGACCATCCTATGCAACCTAACTTAGTTGACTTCTCAAGCACTCCTCTAGAAATAAGCCAGTTTAGCCAGAAGAACCTCATTTAAGTTCATGTAAGTAATGTTCTTTTAGGTGCTTTCATCTGTTTTCTCAAGGTGGCATTGGTGTACAGACACTGCCTATAATGTGTTTGGTTGCATGCTCCAATACACACATGATTAAATATGCCAAATTGGGTATATAAAGTGAATTATTTGTGCTTTGGGGTTGAAAAATGAATTTTGCTGACCGATGATTGATTTGGTATCATTTGCTCATAACTGAATAGAATTGGCCATTTGTCTAAATTTGTCTACTTCATAAATGTGTTGGTTGGAGATATTTCTTTGTACCACTTCTATCATTTTTCTATTTCTATCATCTTTTTCAAAGAATCACTTCCCACGACCTCTTTTTCTTATAAATAAATAAAACCTTTTCAAATAAAACCTTTTCCCCAGACTGAGTATATGGCAGTCTTAGCACCAAATAAAACCTTTTCCCCAGGCTGAGTATATGGCAGCCTTAGCATCACAGAACACAGGCAAGGGTTAGGAAGGAAGTAAAACAACAAGTCTCTCAGTGTCTGTGCGTTGAGACTTTCTAGGGTCTGACTCTTATATTTTTATCTATTAAGTCTGGCTGTGTGGTTTTCTAGCTCACATGAATCCAGAACTGGAAAGTTAAATGTTGTGGGAAACAAGAAGACGGACACACACCAAAGCAGCAAGAAAGGATGGCTAGTAAAATGGAAGCTCTGGCAGAGGTCCCCAGTCCTGGCAAGGCTGTCCCATTGCTAAGTGCCCTGTGTCCTGAGTCTGATGAAGACCCCCTAGAGGACTCGCCAGGTGATCGTAAAGCAAGTTCCGATGGCAGCTTCCCATCATTCACCTGGAGAGCACCTAAGCCTCGAGGGGGAAGGGGCTTGAGAGAGTTTCTTGAGAGAGGGGGGTCACTACCTTGTGAGTTTCCCTTCTCAGTGGGGGAAGAAAGACCAAACCACTTTATCATCTTCGACCAAATAAGAGAGGCAGCAAAGCTTGCTATTTGTCACTTGAAATAGACACTTTGGTATCTGTGATGATGAACCTATTCTCTGGATTGTGGTGACCACTAGTCACATTTGTCACATTTGAGTCCTGGGCACTTGAAGCATGGCTGACGCAGCTAAGGAATCGAGTTTATAATTCTATTTAATTGTAATGAATCTACATTTATCTTTGAATGGTCACGCATGGCTATAGTATGCTTTATTGGATAACACAGTCCTTGTGTATTCTTTATGAACATTTTTCATTAATAGTAGCCAATACGTATCAATAATATAAAATGTACCAAATATCACACAAAATGCTCTCCTTCCATTTTCTTTTTGAGTCTTCCAAAATCCATTTGATATCAGCATCATTATTGTCTTGATTTGATCCATTGGGAAACCAAGAAACGAAAAGGCTGAGGAATGGACAAATGTAGACAGCACTTACAAGATTTGATTCTCAAAGCTTTGTTCTTAAATATTACTCTCTCTTTTGTACACATGTTCCTTTCATTCAAAAGCCCCAATATGCATCCATTTTGTGAATGAGAAACAGTAGTAAAGGCCATCTCCATCTCCAGTGTGCAAGACTTTGTGTATAACTTCTATAATGTGTCTCCTTTCAGTTATATAAACTTCTCATCTTTCTTCAACTACTCTGTGTACATACGTGTATTTTTACACAGCACCTGTGAGGCAGAATAATTTCATTTGTCTCATTTTGTAATTATCTTTGTTGTATAGTAAGTTGATTCTCTGAAGATAAAATGATTTCTGCTCTGGAAATGCATGTTCTGGGCCACTGCCTTCCTAGATGCTGGTGTGACCGTGTGCTCTTGGAGCTATGGCCCCAGCCATGTTTCCTGGCTTTGGCCCCTTCCCCTACCTTGGGGAGGTGAATCTCCTCTTTCTCTCTCTCTCTAATTTGCTTTCTAAATAAACTATATTTTCTAATCTGAAAAAAAAGAAATACATATTTTGGAGGTCTCTGAATGCCCTCACGTTTGCTCTTCAGAGACCCAAGAACACAGTATTACCTCCACCTTGGAAAAACCTTATTTGGTCCATAATGAGGGAGAGGCTTGGGGGCTTTTTGACACAGTTTTCTATGCAGAAGGCACTTTCCTCTTTGATACATTAGTAAGCCACAGAATTTCATTTGTCCTTTTTATTTTCCAGATAGGATGATTATATAAGAAGAAAGACTTGTGCTTTAATATTTTCATTCTAGGTGCATGGGAAATCTCTGTTGATTCTATGTGAGTAGGGATACTCAATGACCAGAGAACGACAACCCACTGATTCTGGGCTGTATACAGTGAGCATCACTCACTGTATGTATCCCAGTGGCACAAAAATCCCATTATTCCACTATTGCAATAGAATAGCCCATAATTGCGCATGAATCAATAATAAAGCCAAGTTTAAGATGAAGGCTCTGGAATAGGGTTAGCTAGACTCAAGTCCTGGCCTCAGTATTTATTACCAATGTTACTTTTAGGTAAGTGCCAAAATTAGGCAACTTCCTAAATTTTCTACTATGAAGTGGAGTTACTGATAGTCCTTGCCAGGTAGAGGTTTTTGTTTTTAATAATAGCTTTACTGAGATATGATTTACATACCATAAAACTCACTCTTTTGAAAGTGTAAAGGTCAGTGGTTTTTAGCACATTGTTAGTTGTGCAGCCACCATTATCTAATTTTAGACCATTTTCATCACTCCAAGAAAAGCACTGTACCCTTGCTATCCCCCTCACTCTGCCACTGTTGACTAATAACTTACTTTTTATCTGTATATCTTTGTTTATTCTGGACATTTCATTAAATGGAATCACAAAATATGTAACTTTTGTGCCTGACTTCTTCTACTTAGCATAATGTTTCCACAGTTTATTTATGTTGAAGCATGTTATTTCTTTTTTTATTTTGGAATAAAGAGGTACAAATGCATGTTTGTTACATGGACATATTGTGTAGTGGTGGGAACGGAGTCATGTTATTTCTTATTATTGCCAAAGGGTAGACATATTGCATTGTCTTCAGCCATGTTTATCAGTTGATAGACATTTTGGTTGTTTCTACATTTTGGTTATTATGAATAATACCACAATGACCATTTCAGTACAAATTTTTATGCAGACAGATTTTCATTTCTCTTAAGTATTTATTTATGAGTTTCTGAGGCATATGGCTTTGATTTGTGTTTCTCTAATGACTAATACTGGTGAGCATCTTTTCAGATGTTTAATAGCTATTCATATACATATATATATATATATATATATTTCTGGAAGAATGTTGATTCGATCTTTGCCCATTTTTAATCAGTTTATTCATCTTTTAATTGTTGAATATATATATATTTTTTTTTTTCCCCCCCTGGCATTGGACTAGAACTTTAAAAATGTAGGTTCTCACCCTTTGAAAAATAACTTTATCCATAGGATGTCATTTTTCTTTATGTGCAAAATATGACAGTCAGAATGCTATTTTGAAAATTACCTTCAAATTCAAGATTCTGTGGTTTCTATGTCTATCTTGGACCTAAAAAAGTATCTCAACATATTGATCAAAATAATCCAGACTTTTTAAAAAAATCAATTATTTTGCCCTATGAACATTTCTGGACACCTGGCAAAGATAATAACTCTGGGAATAGAGAAATCCTGGTTTTCTGGGTGCAGTGGCTTGGGAGTCTGAGGCAGGAGGACCACTTGAACCCAGGAGTTTGAGGCTGCAGTGAGCAAGACAGTGCTACTACACCTCTACCTGGGCAACAGAGCCAGACCTCTCCTCAAAAAAAAGAAAGGAAGGAAGAAAGAAAGAAAGAAAGAAAAAGAAAACAGTGCAGGGAAATTATTTGTTCTACTAGGTCTACTAGATCAAATGTAAACCAGTTTTAACCAAACAAATTGTTAAGAACCTGAAGTTATTAATGGGCTTTTAAACTGTTATTTGCATGAATATTTGTGATTTGCAAACTACATTTCCTGTGGAGCCACTTAAAATAAAATCTGACTGTTTATTAAATCTGTTGAATAATTATGTTCACCAAGTAGAATGTAAAAACCGAGGGGGGGAGGACATGGTGGCTCATCCTGTAATCCCAGCACTTTAGGAGGCCAAAGTGAGAGGATTGCTTGAGCCCAGGGGTTCAAGATCAGCCTGGGCAACTTGGCAAGACCTCATTTCTACAAAAAATGAAAAAATTGGCTGGGTGAGGTAGCAAGTGCCTGTAGTTCCTGCTTCTTGGAAGACTGAGGTGGAAGGTTCGCCTGAGCCCAGCAGGTCAAGGCTGCAGTGGCTGTAAGCGTGCTACTGTACCCTAGCCTGGGTGACGAAGTGAGACTCTCACTTAAAAAAAAAAACCCAAGGGGAACATATCTCAATTATTGTTTTAAAGAACACCGATCATCTCAATATGTAAAAATATAATTATATAACTCACTTTCTCTAAGTTCTAAGGTGCCATTCTTAGTAATGAACACAAGTACTGTCAAGTACCCCTTTCTTTTACTTTTTTTTTAACTCTACAAATATACTTTCTGGCATTAGCTGACTAAATATATTGAATGCCGATGTTCAAATTTTCAAAGAAGTCTAAACATCTTTTAAGCACACAGCATGTGCCAGTCATGAAAGATACAAAGATTAAATAATACATGGTCTTTATTCTCAAAACGTTCCCCATCTGATATACCTTGGAGAGTCAGATATCTAAGAAGAAATTTACAATACACTGTGAGAAGCACAATAACTGAAGTGTAAAAGTCATTTTGAGGATACAGAGGAGATTCAGATGCTATTAACTTCTGTAGAAGGGGATGACAGAGGCAGAAACAGTGATGAGTAAGGCAAGACTTCAGAGTGGAAGATGCAGCTGTATGGATGGGAGACACGGGAAAGCAAGAAGAGTCACGGTCCATTCCACGATGTCCAGTTTGAGTGACTTGTTGGATGACAATAAAACTTTAGACAAAGTAGCTTCATCTACAAGCAGATTCTCACGATTTCAGTAAGTTGAGCTCCAGATAAAGAAAAACTCAAACGCATGTGGCTTCCTCACTCATCCCAAACTTGAAGTAGAACTCCAAAGTACAACTTTGAAGTGTTTTTTAATATTTCATCCAAAACGATTGGTGCTTCACACAGCTATCCAAATACCCTACCCTCACTGACCAAAATCCAAGTAGAATCAAGACATAGTTATTCTTAATGATGTAATATTCATTTTTCTGACGTAAACTTTCTTCCTTCTCTTATTATGGTGAATTTTAGATATATAAATGAAAATTTTAAATTTTATGCAATATCAAACAATTGTCATTTTCTCTAGAAAGTATCTGAGTAGGAATGGCTATACTAAATCAGACAAAGTAGATATTTTAAAGAAGTTATTCGAAATAAAGAGAAAAATTATATAATAAGAAAAGAGTAATTCCATCAGGAAAGCATAACATTATGCATGAACAGTATGCATGAACAACAGAGACCCAAAATACATGAAGCAAAAACTGACAGAATTGGAGGCAACTCAATAAAAAGAGTCTCATACCCAATTTTCAATAATGAACAGAATGGCAAGGCAGAAGGTCAATAAAGGAAAGGGAAGACCCTAGCAATCTGTTCACGTGGTCATGTTTTTGCAATATTTGGAAAAATATTTCAAGTGAAAATATTTCTTTTTTTTTTTTTTTTTTTTGATTTGGAGTAACACTCTGTCGCCCAGGCTGGAGTGCAGTGGCCGCTCCCGGCCACCGCAGCCTCGACCTGCAGGATTCAAGCATTCCTTCTGCCTCAGCCTTCCAAGTAGCCGATCTACAGGCGCGTGCTACCACACCTGGCTAATTTTTTATTTTTTGTAGAGACGAGGTTTCGCCAAGCTGCCTGGCTGGGTCTCGAACCCGCGGGCTCAGGCAATCCACTTGCCTCGGCCTCCCAAAGTGCTGGGATTACAGGTTGAGCCACCGAGCCAGGCCATTTTTAGTCAATTTAAAGCAAAATTCATTTTTAATAGCAAAGGCACAAAGACAACAATAAATATGTAGTCTTCTTACCATTTGCATAAGAGAAAAAAATAGAAATTTACATATTCTAATTAGTTCCACTGACATATTCTAATTAGTGTTTCACATTTATGAAGAATTACTTTCTGGCAAAGCTTTCATCTTTTTAACTTTCCTTCCCATCCTTGTGTCTCAGACATCCCACTACTAATCCTAAACTTCTCTGAACTTGCAGGAGGATTATAATCACCTTGAGGCTCACAAGTAGCTGCAATTAGTTCTGGCCAATGGGTTGTGAGAAGTGAGATTGGTCACCTTTACGCCAAAGTATTTATTTCACAGTCAGTTCTCCAGTTTTGTTCTTTTCCCAACACTTCAACTAAGTGCTCTATAAATCTTATTCCAAATCTTCTTTAAAAGTTATCTGGAGCCGGGCTCGGTGGCTCAGCCTGTAATCCCGCGCCTTGGGAGGCTAAGGTGAGTGGAATGCCTGAGCCCGCGGGTTCGAGACCCGCCTGGGCAAGTTGGCGAGACCTCATCTATACAATAAATCAAAAAATTAGCCGGGTGTGGTAGCACGCGCCTGTAGTTCCAGCTACTCCGAAGGCTGAGGCGGAAGGATCGCTGGAGCCCAGCAGGTCGAGGCTGCGGTGGCCGGGAGCCGCCACTGCACTCCAGTCTGGGTGACAGAGTGAGACTCCAACTCAAAAAAAAAAAAAGTTATCTGGAATGATCTCACTTTCTACTACAAGTAATAAGGGGAGTATGACCATATCAAACTGACAGGCTATGAATATCAAAGTACACTTCCAGAAAGTAGTCATAAATATTCAAAGATATTAAAAATATTCAAAGATATTAAGGAGAAATTTAATACAATAAAATACCTTTAAGAATTTTTAAGAATCAAATTTAGCCTATAATAATACTTTAACCTATATTCATGTAGTTCATGAAATGCCTGTATTATTTTAACATTAAAAAGTATTCAGAACTTATTAAAAGTCTATGCAATAACCATTGCAATTTCAGCATTTCATCCCATTCCTTCCTTCATTCATTCAACAAACAGTTAATTTTTAATAGACATATAGCTAGTACTAGGGAAATAAGAACAAATGAAACATGGTTGATACTTCTAATATCATAATTAAAAATGAAGTTTAAGCTTGTTCATTGTCACCAAGATTACATTTTATAAAATCTTCTAAAAGAAAAGAAAAACAGATTTCAGATTGCTTGTTCACATATTATGCCATTAGTGATGTCTAATGTATATTTAAAATTACAAATATGCCTCAAATAAAACTTAGAACTTTATAAACACTGGTCCTAGAACAAAAGCAAAACAAAGTAAGATATACTCATGATTTATTGAATGTATTAAATAATCCCATGGATTTTGATATACTATTTATAAATATAACTTGATGTAATTTCCTTCACATTTATTTATGTTTCAAAATGTGATTTGTCCTTCCAAAACTATATTTATGTAATCAAATATCAAATTTGCTGCAATTAAGAGAACCAAAATTTTGAGATTAAGAATAGTATTTCTTAATTCATAATATACCTTAGTAATATGTCCATATCTTCTTCCCTAAAGCAAAATTTTAAAGGCTAAGTGAAGAACTGAAAGCTGGGAAGTGTTCTAAAATGGAAAGAGCTAGACAATATACAGTAAGAATAACAGCCTCTGAATTGCTGATAGTTAATCTTGCAAATCCATCTGAAGGTTAACCTGAAAAAAATTGCCCACTGGGTTCTCTGGTTGTTTTTAACAGAGTCAAATATATTCTATGTGCTAAACCCCTAAATCTACGAAATTATTTGATTTATTTAAACATATGACTAACAGAGTTCACTATTGAATGATTCTAAGTAAAATATCAGAAGTCAATTAATTACTACATTGCATGTTTTTGTATTATTTTGTAAAATATGATACAGTGCATGAAACTAAAAACAAATTGCTATTGATTACATCTATTAAGGATTTCAGTAGACATATCTCAGTAAGTAGACTTAATTTTTACTAATTTTCCTTGATTATAACATTTATGTTGTTTTTGCCACAATTATCACCTAAAAACCATATAGGAAACCATTGCTATTTAAGGAACCCTAGATACAGGACTTTAATTTTCTACTATACACACATATCCTGTTCTACCTTGAAACACTTCATTAATAAAATTAAGATAAATCTACACATGTTAAAACTTTTTTGGCAAAAAAATATCCTTACTTGAGTAAAAGTGTACTTTCATACTGTTAAAAGTTAAAATCAACATTCCAGTTTGAACATATGTGATAATTTAATTGGTGCAATCATTATTCATGATTAGAAAGTTGGACTTATTTATTGTATCTATTGACTCTATATGTTATGCTTTATATTGACTTCATTTTATATCACAATTTTTTATATCAAAAACTAATTTTTTTCCAGGGGCAAAACTGAAAGAATCTCCAATGATCAAAGCTGGAATAATTTATTCAACAAAAATAATTATAATACAGATTTATAACAAAGAATGAAATAAATGACAATGAGCCCATACTGATGTTCACAAATAACAGATTAATAAATAAATGGGAGATAAGCAACAAATCTTTCTTAAAGTAGCTTTCTAAATAATTAATATAAAAATAATAAGAAAAATATAAAATTCCCATTAGAATATTGCAGTAATAATTGCAGGCAATTTCCATGGAAAAATTTTTTTTCTAGTAAACAAGACTTTAAATTAGTAGGCAAGACTTTAATAAAAAAGAGAATACTTGCATAATTCAAGGTATTCCCCAAAGATATTTATTATTAATTACTGAGGTTCACAAGTTCCTGTATTCTCTTCTCTCCATATGATAGTTCTTAATTCTTCTCCTTAAGAGTGACCTGAGTTTAGCAACTTGCTTTAAACACATACATGAGAAAGGAAAGACAGTAACTTTACAATGGAGAAACCAAAGAGACACCACCTTAACGACATGATTGTGATTAACACACCAGTTACAACTAACGTTGATATTTTGCACTTCCTGAGAGAATGCTATATAAAGAGCACTCACATATGTGGTATATTTCCAAAAAATCCTAAACCCCTGTCTAAACAAGAGAAATCCTGAGACAGCTCATGATAAAGGACACTCTATAAAATACAAAGTCAAATAATCCTCAAAAGTGTCCAAGTCACCAAACACAAGGAAAGGCCAAATAACCAACATATATGGCAAAACATTAAGGAGACATGATGGAAAAAAATGCAACTTTGTATACTGTATTGGATCTTGGATTGAAAGGACATTAATGAAAGCCCTGGTAGAATATAAATAAAGCCTATGATTTAGTTAATAATGTACCACTATTTATTTCTTTATTTTTATTTGTGTGCTGTGGTTATCAAAATGACATTAGCAGAAGCTAAGAGATGACAAAACAGGAGCTCTATACTATTTTTGCAACTCATCTGTACCTATAAAGTTTCTTTTAAAATATATATATATATATACACATATATGCATATTCTAAGGAACAACTTTTTGACTACATAAAATATTTGCTTTCAACAGATATGTTAAATTACATATGGAGGAGGGTCTTAGCATGCAGATTTCATTTGTCAAATCTTAAAGGATGTTGTTGGTCAAGAATTCTAAATAATAATCTTCATTAAGCAATGTTTTTCTCATACCTCAAAAGAGGCTTCAGAGATAAGATACTGTGACATTTCTTAATAGAGATCATAGATATTCTACATATTCTATATTTTGATTAGAAAAATATACCTTACCAATTAAAGATAATATTAACTGTCCTCAAGCAATTTTTATTCTTTCAAAATATCCTGATTTATCTGCTTAATAAATATTGCTATATTTGTATTTTATATATTGTTACCTATTTTCTTTTTCAAAAGTGTTTTATTTATTTTTCTTTCTGTCCTGTTTTAAACAAACCACCTCTGCATTTTTTACAATCATCACTCCATCATAAATCACTACCTCCTATGGTATAAAACTGGTTTATCTTATCCAGATTAATCATCTCAGTCTTACCACCTTGCTCACAACCCCTGACAGGGCAGCTTGTCATTCTTACCTTACACTGGCATGCCGTCCATTTAGTTCTGACTGGAGGAAGACAATAGCGATCACCTTGACCCAGTCTACATTTTTATAAATCCAAATATCCTGCTAAACCTCTACTCAAGTTAAGTATAAAGACAAAGACAAATAATGATCTATAACACATTATTAATAACAAAATGTAATACACACATGTACACACACCTATATATACGTATACACACACATACATACACCTAAGGTTGAGTATTATTTATGTTACCTGCAAAAAGTATTTATATATTATAGTTGGTAAAGGATTGGCTCAACAGCTGCCCTAGGGATACTTTCATCAATTAATTAACCAATTATCAATTGTATTTTAATTATTCCTATCAACAGAGTTATTATTCACTCTATAATTTAACAGGGGAAACATACTTGGAAAGTGTGCTAATAAACCAATTATTTCGCTATGACCATGATTGATATAATTGTGATAATTATATCATGATAGATATAATTGATATAATTGATTATAATTGATATATTTGCGCATGTATGTGTATATGTACATATATCTATGTCTACTTCACCACTTTATAGGGTTTTTAGGCCATTAGTCATAACCTATTTTAGCAGCAAACAAGCATTTCTATTACTTCTATGCAAGGCTTTACCTAGTCTGAGAGCTCAATATTGAAAGAAAGGATCAGAGAAGAGTCAGATGGAGAAAGAAAGAGAGGATAGTCAAGAGACACATGAAGGAATAGGAGGATGAGTCTTGCTTTTATAATATGCCATGGTAGGGTACTTTGAAAATAATAAAGTTAACACAAACTCCTTGAAATTAGTAAGCAGAAATGGGCACTACTGATTTCAAGTTGGCAACAGAGTTTTTATGATAGTTAGAAATATTGTTAATTTGGAGATCAGAGGACCTAAACACTTTCAAGAAAACAAAAACAAACCTGTATTGCAAAGGCAAATGCAAAATTATTTTGGATTTTCTTTGGTCTAAAATATTTACTGACTTTTTTTTTAATTTCAGAGTTGTGGGGTACAGGTGAGAATTTACTACATAAGTAGTCTCTCTGCAAGTGAAATTTGGGCTTTTGGTGCCCCATACTTTCCCTGGCAGTGAACCAGTTACCCTTTATGTTGTCATGTGCCCCTCACCCTCCCTTCCTCCCGGCCTCTCTCCCTCCCTCCCATATTAGTGCCCAATGAGTGCTAATCCCGCCCTTGTGCTAATGTGACTAGTATTCAGGGCCTGCTATGAGTGAGAACGTGTATTATTCAGTTCTTTGTTCCTGTGATAGTTCACGTACTATGATGGTCTGTAGTTCACTTACTATGATGTTCTCCAACTACATCCAAGTTGCTATGAAAGCCATGATTTTGTTATTCTTTTTTTTTTTTTTTGAGTTGGATTCTCACTCTGTCACTCAGGCTGGAGTGCAGTGGCACACTCACGGCCACCTCACTGTGGACCTGGGCCCCACCAAACCCTCTGCCTCAGCCTTCCAAGTAGTTGGAACTACAGACACGCACTACTATGCCCGGCTGTTTTTTTTTTTTTTTTTAGTTGTGGAGATGAGGTCTCGCCAAGTTGCTGATCTGGTCTTGAATCTGCCAGCTCAAACAATTCACTCGCCTTGGCCTCTCAAAGTGCTGGGATTACAGGCTGAGCCACCGAGCCCGTCCTATTCTTTTTTAAAATTTGTTTTTTATTTTAAATATGTGGGGTACAAGTCAGGATTGGGTACATAAGTGGTCTATATACAGGCTGCATAATATTCCATCATGTGTATGTACCACATTTTTTTTTTTTTTTGAGTTGGAGTCTCACTCTGTCACCCAGACTGGAGTGCAGTGGCCGCTCCCGGCCACCGCAGCCTCAACCTGCTGGGCTCCGGCAATCCTTCCACCTCAGCCTTCCAAGTAGCTGGAATTACAGGCGCGCACTACCACGCCCGGCTA
>CAUYQG010297588.1:0-12657 GCA_963574415.1 Tarsius wallacei
AGTTCCAGCTACTTGGAAGGCTGAGGTGGAAGGATCGCCGGAGCCCAGCAGGTCGAGGCTGCGGTGGCCGGGAGCGGCCACTGCACTCCAGTCTGGGTGACAGAGTGAGACTCCAACTCAAAAAAAAAAAAAAAAAAAAAAAGAAAGATACAAGAAGGAGAAAATGGAGGTGGAAATAGATTTTTTTAATTACTATTATTTATTCACCCAGGTAGTATTTATTGCCAAGCACCAAGGGCTTCTAATCTAGCCATAAATGAATTGGTGCTAATGGATGTTACTAAACATTTCTGCATATTTTATTGTTTTGCTTATCAGGTGTTGCTCATTTTTAATAGATCAGGTAATTCTAGAAAAATTATTGTAGTCAAACTAGCTAAATGTGCCATTTTAGTTGGTTTTTAAATTTTCATTTATGCTTATAAATGGAATCAGTGCTATTATATTTCAAAAAGTAAAATAAAATTAATAGAACATCAGCATTTATATATGATCAGTGAGTAAATTATCCTAATATTGTCTATCTTTTTTTTCATTCTTGCAGCAAACAAGACTTTGAGTCTGAAGATGAGGTAAGTGCCAAAATAGCTAAAAAAACAAATGCAGTAGATAACAAAAAAGATTCTGATATTTGTACTAATAATATTATTTTAGTTAAGTACCTTCATTCAACTTGAAATACAGGTTAGTGAAATCCATTTACATCTTTGTAATGGCTATAAGAGTAATAATCATTCACAAAAATGTTTTATCAACTGCTACTTTATAATTTAATTTGTCTTGGCTTATTACAATATTTAAAATTTAACTGACCACATACTGTCTGCTTTAGAAAACTGAAATCTACACAACTAACTAAATAAATAGCAAATTTTGTTTTTATATGCTTCAAACCCTTTTATAAGTCATGCCAAAGAGGTAGCAACTTGAAGTGAAACATTTTTAAGTATTAATTCTATTACATGTACGTATTTTGCTAATAATTTCTTTTAGTGGAATAAATTACCAAATAAAGAAATGACTGGTTTCAATGCAATAAAAAGCACAATTGCTTCTTCTGTGGTAATTTTTAATCTTTTTCCAGTGTATTGGTATACAGTATTCATTACAATAACTCAGTAAGTCCTAAATTGCCATTAAGAAGCACATACTCCAATTCAGCTTCACGCCTAAAATTAGTTGAAGGCTTTCAATGTTGCTGTAGCAACATAATAATCTTTCACAAGTCATCGTGTCTCTATGTAAATTCTCAATAAGCCCTGTAACACCCTTAATTTTTCATTTCCCAAAGTTTTCATTCTTTAAAAAATCAACCTGGAATGTCATATCTATCACCCAACAAAATTTCCAGTTGTTGAAAGGTACAATGTGTAAAGTGTTTAGTGGAATTTAATAGACTGTTTTGGTTTTTAATTGTACTTTTGAAAATAGGAACGGAACATCTAATTGATTGCCTAAATTTTTCCTCTAAAATGCCTGGAATTCGGATTTATTTCTATGATGTTTGTCATATAATTAATGTTTTTAAAGCAAGAACTGTTAAGGCTGGAAATTAAGTTTATAGAAGTTATTTCTCAAAAAGTGAGTTGATCTCTTAATATCCCTAAAAATATGCCTCATTCCACAAAGTCAGTGGACTGTCAACCCTAATATTAAAATACTAATGAGTATCTGTTCAATGGATAAGCCTCTCTTTTCTTACAGTCAGAGGACGTCGAATCATTGATTCCTAAAGGATTGTCAGAGTTTACAAAACAGCAAATTCGCTATATTCTGCAGGTGAGATGGGATGAGGAGCTGACATGTGAGATCAACACTAACAAATCGCTCCCTAGGATGCTTTCTTTAATTAAGAACAGAAAATTCCACGTAAAAATCCTGTTTCATAAAAGTTGATTGTTCTTTGATTAGACAAGGAACCATCAAAAACTAGCATTGTAGACTGGCACTCAAGAAAGTATTCTAGAAATATTCGCTTCTGTAGAATGCCTTTAATCACTCCTCAGCATTTTATTACAATCTGACTCTGATTCATATTCTTTGCCCACTTTTCCATTCTACCCTCTACCCCATCCCACCCTACCACACCACTAGCAGAGAAAGATGGAAAGGCCAGTGCCTTACTAGTCCTGAATTGTGGAAGTCTAGGGATCACTGGAGCAGTAAATTCCCCTATAGGGAAAGAAGAGAACACAGGTCAAGAGTACATACAGAGGATGCCAAAAAAAAAGTATACATTTTAAGAAAGGAAAAAATGTATTAAAATTGTAATACTAAATATATATACTGATAATAAAAGATAAATATAAGTCACGTTTGACTTCTTCAATTATAAGAGGTGTTCAAAGCGTCCAGACATTTCTGATTATAACAGACACCTCTTAACATCTCTTAAAATGTGTATATATATTTTGGCACCCCTGGTATATTTGCAAGAAAGGATTCTAAAGATTATCTAGTTTAGTCTTATGAGGCCAATTTCTAGGTTTGATATTTGGTCTCATACCTTTGTTGATTATCTAAGTATTGAACCTAGTAGCATATTTGCATAACTTGAATGAAATATTACTTTAGTAACATACAGTCTGTATTACAAAGATATGATAACATGGGGAACACATATGTTCCTCAGAAACTGGGTCTGGGGGATATTGTTGATATTATCTCTGGTGGTGGGATGTCTTGCCAAGATACATTTCTAGGCTTTTGTTGTTGTTGTTGTTGTTATTGTTGTTGTTGTTCAAACTCTTTCTGAGGATTTTTGCATCTAAGTTCATGAAAGCCGTTGGTTTATAGTTTTATTTTATTTTGTATTCTCTTTGGTTTTGGTGTCCAGGTAATACTAGCTTCATAAAATGATTGAGGAAGTGTTTCTTCCTTTTCTATTTTCTAGAATGCATGTATATTTTCTGTTTTTACTTTGTTAAACATTTGGTAGCCTTACTTTGGTTCATTTTGTTCTTCTTTGTCTATTTGCTTGACATAAGAACTTAGGTTATGATGTGTAATTTTCTGTTTTCTAAAGTAAGCATTTAGTGCTATTTCCCACTTAGCATGGCTTTAGTTATTTTTTTCATTAATGTTTGTTTCCATGATATATATTTTCCAATCTTTTACTGTCTTTTATACATATATGCAAAAGTTTTATTATATTTGAAGTGATTTTTTTGTAGACAACACATAGTTGGGTCTTTTCCTTCTTATTCATTCTGTCAATCTCTGACTTTTAATTGGAATATTTAGATAAATTGCAATTATTGATATGTAATTGATATACAAGTATTAGGCCTAGGTCTGCCATTTTGTTTTCTTTCTCTCTCTATCTTTTTTTTTTTTTTTTTTTGCTGTTTTTTATTTCCCTATTTTCTTTGCCCTGTCTTCTTGTGGATTACTTGAACATGTTTTAGAATTCCATTTTGATTTGTCTCTAGTGTTTTTGAGTGCATCTCATAGGATAGGTTTTTTACTGGTTGCTCTGGTATTACATTATATATGTATAACTTATTCAGTGTACCAGTGTCAATATTTTACCAGTCTCAGTGAACTAGAGAAACTTTGCTTCATTTATCTCTATTTACCCTCCACATTTATAGTTCAGTTGTCTCAAGTATTCCCTTTACATACATTGAGAACTGCATCAGACAGTGTTATAATTTTTGATTCAACCATTTAGCATAACTTAGAAAACTCAAGAGAATGAAAACCTATTGTATTTACCCATATTTTTGCTTACCATGCTATTCCTTTGTTCTTAATATCCCAATTCATTCTTTTATTATTTTCTTATCTTCAGAGAACTTCTTTTAACTGTTCTTTTAGGGAAAGTCTGCTAGTGACAAATTATTTTAGCTTTTCTTCATCTGATAATGTGATTTTTCTCTTCATTCATAAAGTATAATTTCACTGGATACATAATTTACAGTTGACAGTTCTTTTCTTTCAGCACTTAAAAAAATAGTATGCCACTTCTCTCTGGTCTCTATGACTTTTAATGGGAAATCTGCTGTCATGTGAATTTCTTTTATTTCATTTATTTTTTTATTACAAAGAGGTAGGGGAAAATTCAGGGTTAGGTATACAAACATTGATTATGCAGGTACCCTTGTTGATGAGGTATGCCCCTCCTTCCCCTAGCAGTTTCCCTCAACTGCCAATCCCACCCCTCCTCCCCTGACAGTTTGCCACTTCTGCCAATCCCTTCCTTATAGTACTATAATTGTTCAAGGTCTGCTTATGAGTGAGAATATATGGTACTCTGTTCTTTGTTTCTGTAATAGATCACTGAGTATGATCGACTCTAAAACCATCCAAGTTGCTGTGAAGTCCATATATTTGTCCTTCTTTATGGCTGCATAATATTTCATTGTGTATATGTACCACATTTTTTTATCCAGTCCAGCTTCTATGGGCAGCATGGTTGGTTCCATGTTTTTGCTATTGAGAATAGAGCTGCAACAAACATATGTGTGCAGGTATCTTTTTGGTAGAATGATTTGAGTTCCTCTGAGTATATTCCCAATAGGGGAATTGCTGGGTCATATGGAAGGTCAATTTCTAGTTCTTTCAGATACCACCACACAGTCTTCCAAAGAGGTTGCATTAGTTTACATTCCCACTAGCAGTTGAGAAGCGTTCCTTTTGCTCCTCATCCTCGCCTGCATCTGTTGTTGTTTGTTTTATTAATGATGGCCATTCTTACTGGTGATAGGTGGTGTCTCAATGTGGTTTGGATTTGCATTTCTCTGATGATGAGTGAGGCTGAGCACTTTTTCACGTGTCTGTTGGCTGCCTGTATGTCTTCTTTTGAGAAGTGTCTATTCATGTCTTTTGCTCACTTTTTAATGGAGCTGTTTGTTTTTTTCCTTTCAGTGCATTTGAATTCCTTGTAGATCCTAGATATTAGGCCTTTGTCAGATACACAGTTGGCAAATATTTTTTCCCATTCTGTGGGCTGTCTCCCTGCTCTCTTGATGATTTCTTTTGCTTTGTAGAAGCTCTTTAGTTTGATGAGGTCCCACTTGTCTATCTTATTTCTTAAGGTATGGGCATTTAGGGTTCTGAATAGGAATTGGTTGCCAGTTCCAATTTCCATAAGGGTGGAAGATTCTGATAGTTTGAGGTTTTATGTTTAAGTCTTTGATCCATTTAGAGTTAATTTTTGTGTATGGTGATAGGTAGGGGTCCTGTTTCAAGCTTCTGCATGTGATCAGCCAGTTTTCCCAGCACCATTTACTGAATAGGTTCTCCTCTCCCCAGTGGTTGTTGTTGGAGGCTTTGTCAAAGATGAGTTGGTTGAGAAATTGAGGCTTTGCTTCCTGAATCTCTATCCTGTTCCATTGACCCGTGTGCCTGTTCTTGTACCAATACCAGGCTGTTTTGATTACTATAGCCTTATAGTAAAGTTTGTAGTCTGGAAGTGTGATACCTCCTGCTTTGTTTCTTTTGCTATGGATTGTTTTGGCTATTCGTGGTCGTTTATGTTTCCATACGAATTTCTGTATTGTCATTTCCAGGTCTGAGAAGAATGATGTTGGTAACTTAATGGGTATTGCATTGAATCTGTAGATTGACTTTGGTAGGATGGACGTCTTAACAATGTTGATTCTTCCTATTCATGAGCATGGATTATTTTTCCATTTGTTTGTGTTCTTGGATTTCTTTGAGCAGTGTTTTGTAATTCTCATTGAGGAGGTCTTTCACTTCTCTGGTTAGGAAGATGCCGAGGTATTTCATTTTTTTTGGTGGCTATTGTGAATGGGATCGTGTTTTGGGGGGGTCTCTGCCTGCTTATTGTTGGTTTATAGGAATGCAACTGTCTTTTGTACATTTATTTTGTACCCTGAGAATTTGCTAAAGTCCTTTATTAATGCAAGCGGGCTTTTGACAGATTCTCTTGGATTTTCAAGATATAGGATCATATCATCAGCAAAGAGGGATAACTTAATTTCCTCTTTTCCTATTTGGATGCACTTTATTTCCTTCTCTTGTCTGATTGCTCTAGCTAGGACTTCCAATACTATTTTGAACAGGAGGAGTGAGAATGGGCAGCCTTGTCTTTTTTCAGTTTTCAGGGGAAATGCTTCCAATTTCTGCTTGTTTGACAATATGTTGGCTGTGGGTTTATCATAGATGGCTCTTACTTTTTTGAGGTATGTTCCCTCTATGCCTAGGTGTTCAAGGGTTTTTATCAAGAAGGGATGCTGTATTTTATCAAAAGCTTTTTCTGTATCTAATGATATAATCATGTGATTATTGTTTTTACATCTGTTTTTGTATTGAGTTACATTTATGGTTTTGTGGATGTTGAACCAGCCCTGCATCCCAGGGATTAAGCCTACCTGGTCATAATGGATGTTTTTTTGAGATGTGTTATTGGATCCCATTTGCTAGAATCTTGTTGAGAATTTTTGCATCTATGTTTATAAGGGGTATTGACCAGTAGCTCTCTTTCTTTGTTGGATCTTTACCTGGTTTGGGTATCAGTGTGATTTTAGCTTCATAAAATGATTTGGGGAGTATTCCATCTTTCTCAGATTGCCTTGAATACTTTCATAGTATTGGTATCAGCTCCTTGTATGTTTTGTAGAATTCTGCTGGAAAGCCCTCTGGCCCAGGGCTTTTTTTATAGGTAGTTTTCTTTTGATGGACTCAGTTGTTCTATCTTTAACTTCACTAATTCTTTCTTCTGTTTTCTCCATTTTGCTTTTTAGCCCACCCAATTGATAGTATTTTGTTTTGCTGTGGTTTTTGTAGTTTTGTTTTGGTTTTGGTTCTTAAAGTTTTTAGTTCTAAAACTTCCATTTAGTTATTCACTGTATCTTCTTTTTTTTTTTTTTTTGCTGAGACTTTCTTTCTATTTTGTTATCAAGACATTATTTTTTTTATCTAAGTATGCTTGCAATTTTTTGTTGAAACACTTTATGATGTTTGCTCTCAAACTTTTGTCATGTAATTTTAAACTTTCTGTTATCTTATGTATGGTCTATTAATTTTTTTTCTTATCAAGTTGAGATTTTTCTTGTTCTTAGAATAATGAGTGATTGTCAATGGAAAGTTAAGCATTATTGGTATTATGTGATGATACTCTATATCTCATTCAAATATTCAGCTTTGGCAGGCTTCCTCTGATACTGAAACATCAGGAGTATGGGCACTGCCTATTATTGCCAGCAGGTGGTGGAATTTGAGGTTTCTCCACTCAGTCTCTCTTGATATAACCCTAACTGACATCACAGTGCTTCGGATTTTATTTTCATTCAGTGCAAGTGAAAGCCCCATGAGTCCAATCTGTTTTCTCTGACACAAACCTTGTAAATGATGCTAGTATGCCTCCTTACAGCCTGACAAGGGGGAAGTCTAGGCTCCCCTTTTGGTCTTTGATGGTTTGGGTGGAAGTAGAACTGCATTTTTTTTCTGTTGTACTTTGCTAGAGTAGAGTGATTATTATCTAAAAGTCCTGTCCTGCTAGGCTACCCCTTTCACAGTCCTTTGGCTAGAGAGAGAAGGCTTTTCTCAGAACTTTTTTTGTCTGTATCCATTGGTGTATCTGGATTACCAACTTCCCCAACACCAGTCTGATGTATGAAGGAAAAAAAAAAACTCAGGAACTCAGTGCTGTGTCATTTCTCAAGTCCCAAGCTTCCTAACCAGTTTTCTTTTCACCATTTCAAGTCTTTTTATATTTGTTTTATATATGTATGCAGAGTTTTTAGTTGTACTTAGCAGGAGAACTAGGGGAAACTATTTCTAATTCATCTTTCTAGAAACGAAGTTGCCTGTTTTTAAGGATTTTTTTCTTTGAAGAAATGAGAATAATCTAGTGAAAGAGTTTTCCTCTTCTTTAAAATTTGAGATGTAGTTTTATGCTTCAAAGTTATAAACTTAATTCATATCATATTCTTCTCATCCCAGGCAAAATCCATGCACTTGGCAGTACACTTAGGGAGATTCATTTCATTATTTGAAGATTGACTGCCTCATCTTTTCTAATATTTTAAATAAAGAATAAAAGTAAAATTGAAAATTTGCTGATAACATTTCGCCTTGTGACAAAAGATGATAACGTGAAAAATAATAAATTCTCATTCTAAATCATAGTTATGATTGCTTTAGGAATATTGTTTGGATTGCTTAAGTACATTATTGACAAGATGCCTTATATCACTATTCTAATATTGCCATATCAAAAATAAAATTATTAATACATTTACTGGTAGGAAGAGAAAAGTAAGATTACATTTACTTATATACTGCCTAGTTTCAAATGTTAGTAAAAATAAACTATCAACTGTTTTCTTCCTTCAGATGAGGGGTATGTCTAATAAGTCACTCCGGCTAGTACTGTCCACATTTAACAATATACGAGAGGAGCTTGGACATCTTCAAAATGATTTGACAGTAAGATTTATTGGGATTTTTCTTTCCAAAGCCTTTCTAGTACCTAACTTTCTAATATAGAAATAAAGATGTTCAGCCAACCTTTTAAAAATTTAATACAGCAAAAAAAATGCACTCACTCAGACACAGCTAAATTATTTCCTTGAAAAATTAATTGGGGTTGAAGAGGATAAAAGAGATGTCCAATATGTAAATGAAAGAATATTGGGTGTGTACTTATTATATAGTTTACCACTAAGGCAATTTAATACTTAAAGCTAGGGAGTAGCCTGAAAAATTAAAATAATCTGACTCAAAGGCAAATGCCCCTCTTTTCTATAATAATAAAGCATATTCTGAATTTATCTTCAACTATAATAACTTGAAAACTTATTTCTCCAAGAACTTAACCTTTTCTATTTTCAATTTTAATTGATGTTCTTGATTCCATCAGCTAGGTTCATTCAGAATGCTTTCCATACAATGAATAACTCTTTGAGGACTTTGGAATAGTTTCTTCATTTGTTTGTTTCTGAGTTCTGATGAACATATTTGACTTTAATTTAAAAATTAACCACTTGCTGAGATTATCAAGGTGTCTTTATAGATTAGAAAAGAAACTAAAACATTTCAGAAGGTTCTGCTTCATTGCATACAGAGTTAGTCAATCTATCAAAATATACTCTTTTAATACAGGTTTTTAAAATTTTCAATCCTTTCTTATCCTATATTTTGCTATACTTTTAAGAATTCTGCTTTAACCAGGTGCAAATGAAACAAGTGCTTATTTACAATTTTCAAGGTAAACAATCTTTGTATTATGTAACTTTTCACAAATTTCTGAGTAATTCGAGTCATAATAAATAATTTATGCTTCTAGTCACTGGAAAATGACAAGGTAAGACTTGAGAAAGACTTGGCATTCAAAGAAACTCAAATAAAAGAATATGAAGAACTCTTGGCATCAGTGAGAGCAAACAATCGCCAGCAGCAGGTAAGGTGATGCTTTTATTGATGATAAACTATATTGATAGCTTTTTGTATGTACAATTACTGGTACATTGATGTTATGAGATACAGTCCAGATGTAATTAAAACATGATAGAACACTTTGTTCATATGAGAATTGAGTGACTTTGAGTATTTCCAATGACTGAAAGTACTCTTTGATAAACAGATAGCCTTAAATAGTTTAGATATAAAATATATATAGTACACAATTATATCTGTTGTTGGTTGACAAGAATTATATAAAGACTGAAATTCTAGGTTCTTAAATTCACTCTACCAATGTCAATGAAAAAAGCTTTTGTAGACTTTAACACATTTGTGCAATTAATAAATGGGTGAATAAACTCTAGAAGAGCTCTTTAAATCTCTGAACAGAGATAATTCTTAAGAAATTCTAAGGCGTGTCTAAGGCTCACTTCTTCCTAATCTTCACTCCCATTACTGTCCCAAATTCTTACTCAGTTGCTAGTTGTCACATAATCAGGCATATTGTTATTTTTGTGCTTATAAGAAGGCAGAATTCAGTATTATCAAAGAGTAGCAAGAGCCTGATTGGTAAATTGGTTGGAATATAGACAATTCATTTAGTCTTGATTCTTTCTCATTCAAAGTAGGCAAGTGCAATTAAAGGCAAGACTCTAATATCTTACATGGCTGATTTAATATACAATCTAAGGGAAAGGATATAAGAAAACTTGGCATGGAAAAATAAGTACTTGATTTGACTGAATGAATCAATTAAAAGAGCACTCCCCAGCAAAAAGTAAAATGCATTTATCTTATGTACTTGTGTCTTCCTTACAGCAAGGACTTCAAGACTCAAGCTCAAAATGCCAGACATTGGAAGAAAACAATCTCTCTCTTCGGCATACACTGTCAGACATGGAATACAGACTAAAAGAACTGGAATATTGTAAATGCAGTTTAGAGCAAGAGAATAAAAACCTTAGGATGCAGGTATTAAAACTATGTTTTAAATATATAGTGTTGCCTTAGTTATGCCATTGTAATCCTAGCACTGGCTAAAGACACACACACACACACATTTATATATACACGTGTGTGTGTGTGCGAGAGTCTGTACCGGGGGGGTGCCAAAAATTGTATACACATTTTAAGAGTTGTTATCTATGTATTACTTTTAGTTCACCATATTCGGAAGTGTCTAGATGCTGATGGTAACCACTTTGAGCACCCCTTATAGTTACAGAAATCAAACGTGACTTGTATTCAACCTTTGTTATCAGAATATTGAGTATTACAATTTTAATAGTTTTTTCCTTTCTAAAAATGTGTATACATATATATATATTATATATATACACACATATATATATATAATGGGAAAGTTCAGCTAGTAATAAGCCTTGTAACATAATATGTATTTCCTTTATATCAATCTACTTACAAAAAATTCTTTTGTCTTGTGTAGGTTTCTGAGACTTGCACAGGCCCAATGCTGCAAGCTAAAATGGATGAGATTGGCAACCATTATATGGAGATGGTAAAAAACTTGAGAATGGAGAAAGATAGAGAAATCTGCAAGCTAAGGGTATGTTGATGCTACATTGCATAAATACACAGATCAGCACAAACTTTCTAACAAGATAGATAATGATGTTTTCAAGTTTAAAGCTACAAAGAAATATCAACTGAAGGTATGGCTTTAGGAATATGGCATGGAATCTTTTTTTTGACTAAATACACATTATTGTATATAGCATATCATTTTGTTGTTTTCCCTTTTAGCTTAATCTCTTCCAGAAAAATAAAAGAAGATGTTAATTTCAGTGTTTTGGTTTTTTATTAATTTGTCTTTTGGGATAGGTGGATAACGCTTTATGATCTTCCTTAAAGCATGCTTATACAGGCAAGAACAATATTCGAGATTATCCAGCAAAGTCATCATTGGACTCATAAAAAGCCTCACTTAACTTTGAAGGATGATAAATAGCAAGGGCTTTATCAATCACAAAGATACAACATTGAATTTTATGTACCTATGATTGGCATCAAAATTAAGATGATATTTTTAATAAGTATACATTGCCTTATCTTGTAATTCTAGGTTGAATTGACTTATTCTAACCCTTAATTTACTGATTTCTAAGTGCAGTAAAATATGACTAAATATTTTAACGGACAATTTAACCACTGACTTGTCTCTCCAAATATCACTGCACAATCTTTACCAAAAATCAAAATGAAATACAACACAATTTGTTTAAAAGCTTACCAATACTTCTAGCTGATTTACTCCACTGATTTCTTTTCTATTCCAATACTATTAAAAGCACTTTAATCTAACAGCCATCTATGTACACATATAATAAGGTAAAGAGGAAGATAGACAAGATTTGTAGTCAGAAGAACTGTCTTGGTAGAGTTACAACTTTGTTACTGTGTGATTATGTATTATTTAACCTTTCTGGAATTCAATACCTGTTTTTTAAATAAAGATTATAATAATACTTTTCTCATGAGCTTCTGTGAGAACTGAGATGTCATGCAAGGAGGAGTATTTTGTGAACTGAAAATCAGAATGTAACACTAGTTATTAGTATTAAGGGATTTCCTTAATTAGTGTTTGAAGGGCTGTAAAGTGTTTGTTTTCTTAGTTGTATTTTAAATCTTATGGACCAAGACGTATACTTAGACAGTGCTTAGTCCAAAATAGCAAAGGCAACATTTTTAAAAAAGAGAGTTTCCTAATTGGCATTTTAATTCATATTTTATATTCAAAAAATTCTATATAAGTGTATAACTATTGGTATTTTATTTTTTATTTCATAACTAGCTGTGTGAGTTTGTGTCACTAAACCTCCCTGAAATCCAATTACATGCTTTGTAAATGAAGATTATAATAGTAATTATTTCCTTTTAAATCTTTAGTCCCAGTTAAACCAGTACCAAAAAGATGTTTCAAGAAGAGAAGGAAGTTGTAGTGACTTCCAATTTAAGCTTCATGAACTGACAACCTTGCTGGAAGAGAAGGATTCCCTTATAAAGCGTCAGTCGGAGGTAAAAAAGGAAGAAGTGGGGATGGAGAAGTCTTGTGGGATAAAAACTTCCCGGTGGACTAGAAAAAAAATGCATTTCCAAGACTCACTTTATTTATTTATTTATTTATTTTTGAGTTGGAGTCTCACTCTGTCACCCAGACTGGAGTGCAGCGGCCGCTCCCGGCCACCGCAGCCTCGACCCGCTGGGCTCCGGCGATCCTTCCGCCTCAGCCTTCCAAGTAGCTGGAACTACAGGCGCGCGCTACCA
>CAUYQG010297600.1:0-37716 GCA_963574415.1 Tarsius wallacei
CTGTAATTCCAGCTACTTGGAAGGCTGAGGCGGAAGGATCGCCGGAGCCCAGCAGGTCGAGGCTGCGGTGGCCGGGAGCGGCCACTGCACTCCAGCCTGGGTGACAGAGTGAGACTCCAACTCAAAAAACAAACAAACAAAAAAAAGAAGTCTGTGTGTTTGTATGTTGAGTATGCTTAATGCACACCTGTCTTTTTTCTGACTGACATATTGCAGCATACCATTGTGAAACTGCAGCAGTTAGCTGACTGAGCTGGTCACCTGTGTTCAGAAATGGTTCTTTCTGGTCTACCTGAGCAAAAATGACCAGTGGCTATAGAAACACAAAGAAAGCCATTAAGCGGGCTTCCAGTTTTCTCAGGGTGATAGAAAGTTCGCAGCTGTCCTCTCAGTCTCATTCTATAGCTAGCAGTGGAATTCTTAGTCTCAGAACATGTGTTTTTGTATTCTTCTAATAATTTTGCACTTGCTATGAATGTACATTAATTGTCTAATTGGAAGATAAGTGATATCAATGGACATTACTTCTGTTTGTGATGCTTTTCCTCACATTCGTAGTTTATGCACACATGCTTTTCTGGCCCTAGGAAGTGACTGCCTCTTCATATTTTCTTAAATACATTTGGGTTGAAGGTTTCATATTTCATACTCGGAAACAGGCACCTCTCTACTGGAAGAACAGTTCTCATCAAAGCAGCAGGCTCTAATTAAGCAAATGATTAGCTTTGTGTGTGCAAAAGTCCAGTCCTCTGCTTTGCCAGTAGTTTTTTCTCATGATGCACATTAGAAAGAGAGGAAGTAAATGGAGGAAAAAATGAAAAAAGGGAAACTATCCCCTTACTGTAGAGTCTAACTTGACGTACATATCTAATGAGAGAAAATGTTTGAAGACAGTGCCTCACCCCCTGCATTTTGAATCTTTCATGTGTAACACTCTTTTTCAGTGATGTGGGAGAGCCCAGCCGTCATCCGAGCATGTTTCTCTTGCTCTTGGTGTTGGAGAGACTCTACCCTTCCCCGCTGGATGGCACTTCCTCGGCCCTCAGCATGGCACCTTTTGTTCCCTTCATCATGAGGTAGCATGACGCTGTGTGCAGATGGTGTGGTGGATGTGGGGGCCTCGTGGGCGTATTTCATCTTGGTCTTATTTCAGAACTTACCATAGTTTTTGTATTTGGGAGGGGTCTTGTGAAGACAGGGGCCTGGGGCATGTTGCCATTGCCCCAGCTGGTCTCCAGCAGTTCAGGGGAAAGTGCTTCTGTGGTGGGCAGGAGCTGGTCAGAACCTGTGTAAGTCGTGTTTTCCTTGGAGCCCTGCTTGCGCCACGCAGGTGGGCATGGGGTGTTGATATGAAACACACCTTTTGAAAAACATAGCCTAGTGTTTGCATTATCCCTGTCTTGAGCCTGGCCAGCACGGGGCGGGTTTGGTCCTGGTGTGCATCCCCACGGTTTGTGAGGACATCAGGGCATCTGGCTCTTTACTCCGGGGGAGTCTGCTGGGGGCTGCAGGGGGTAGCATGTAGATGGCAATGCCATGTGGCATGAGTCCCCCTCGTCTTCTCTGGCAAGCTTGGTGTACATAAAAAAGAGCCACGGATAGGGAGTCTGTATGGAATAGAATGAGAATGGGCCTTTTGGCCTCCAGAGCCTGTTAACGCTTCCTGAGTTACAGGCATCTGCTACCTTCTGATTACCAAGTTCATTTTGGATCAGAGGCTTCAGCATGTAGGCCTCCAAAAAAGTATGTACTTTCGCTTATGAAACCTTTCAGAAGCCTGTCATGCTAGTTAGCTTTTACCTTTCTGCTTACCTCTTGACAAGACATCGCCTTCATTTTTATGTATCTACTGAAAATGGAAGTTGACTTGGAGCAGGATAGAACCTAAACTCAAGAAAGTGTGTTTGTTATTTATGTGGCGTCCTGGGTTCCACTTCCTGGTTTCACAGAGCTGACTTGTGCATTTTAATGTGAGAAACCACTAAACACGAGATTCTGGCTTGTGATTGCTGTAGCCATTTGTTTGCGCCAAGCCCTGGCTGTGGCTGTGTTATCTTTGATCACAGAGATGACTCACTCAGACTGGTTTTTGTTTCCTGATACAGAATTACCAGTCTCCCTCATCCAGCATTTGGTGATTCATTTTGGGAATCTGGGTAGTAAATTTTACTTTCAGGGGCCCTAAAAATTGTTCTTTCATGAATAACTAAAAGGAACTAAGAAATGTTTTCAACAAGTTGCTGCAAGGGGGAAAGGCATGTGCGTAAAATCACAGGGTACATTGGACACAGAGATCTGCTGTGGAACCTTGTCATCTGTGCTGAAACATTCGATTTATGGAAGCTTTTCACTGATCAATCTGATGTTTGTTGCATCCTAAAAACAAAAAATTACCATACTGAAAGTAACCTTCCAAACTTGTTTCATTAGAGTGTTCGTATTACTTGTATATTCAAAGTACCTGTTATATAAAACAAAGATTGCATTAATATAGAAGATCTAAATATTGCTCTGAAGCCAGTGTACTTAGTTCATCATTTTTTAATCTCAAAGCTACAAAATAAGTAATTTACAATCATGATATCTTCCCAGTGAAAATGCTATAGTCAGTAGTTGCTTTCTACCTGAATAAAGACTCATAAAGCACCACCAATAGCAGAAGTGCCACAATTGATTTCTTATTAGAGAATCAATAGTCTCTGATTTGTTGAATGTCCATGTGTGTTATAAAACAGTGTCTCTCAAACTTAAAGATGTAAACATATCACTTGGGGGATATGTAAATTCTGATTCAGTAGGTCTGGAATGGGACCTGAGTATCTGCCCTTCAAACAAATTTCCAGGTAATTCTGGTGCTGCTAGCCTACAGCTCACACTTTGAATAGCAAAATCAAATTTGGGCTAAACACCATCAGAACCATAGGCAGGCATACACACATGCGCGTGCACGCGCGCACACACACGCACACACACACACATTTTATTAAACCAGACAATAGGAGGGTTCTACTTGGTTAGGCTATTCAAGGGTTTTCTGTTTTGTTTTGTTTTTTCTATTTTGTTTTTTGAGTCAGAGTCTCACTCTGTCGCCCAGGCTGGAGTGCAGTGGCATGATCCTTCCACCTCAGGCTCCCAAGTAGCTGGAACTACAGGTGTGCACTGCCATGCTCATCTAATTTTTTGACTTATTGTGGAGACCAGGTCTCACTGAGTTGCCCAGGGTGGTCTCGAACCCCTGAGCTCAGACAGTCCTCTTGCCTCGGCCTCCCAAAGTGCTGGGATTACAGATGTGAGCCACCGTACCCAGCCTTAAGGGATTTATTAAGAAGTAGATTTTGACCCAGGAATGTAGAGAACAAGAAAATATTCCAAGCAGAGAGGTCAGTAGGAAGTAGACCAACCTTTGTTTAGCCTTGACTTTTGTGGGCACTGAACTGGACGTTTTGTTTACTGTGACTCAGCGGAGGTGTCACCAATCCCATTTTCCTGTTGAGGAAATTGAGGTCCAGAGAGCTCAATTTGGGAGCAAGAGTTCAGGGCTTGTCGAGAGTATTAAATGTACTTTCTCTGTTACACCAAAATCACCAGCTGCCTTTTGTGCAGCCTTAACTTTCACCATGCTGAGTGGGTCTTGGGGCCTGAAATGTATGCAGCTGAGAGATGAGGAGCCTGTAACCACCTTTGGTGCATCTGAAGATAGGCTGTTTTTAGGATGATGCAGAAGTGATGTTCCCACCAAGGGTGGCGTCTGCTCCTTCCTTTGCTTTTCCTCTAGGAAAGGTGATGGATTGGAAGGCTTCTCCAAGTGGGATCAGGCCCACGTGTGGACAGTTGCCAGGGGTTACAGGATTGGTTGAGGGCCAGATACAGAGGAATACTGGCTCTTCTTTCATCACCACCTACTGTGGTGAAGTGGAAAGCCCTAGATTTAGAGTTTGCCTTGGGTTTCTTCAGCCTACGACAAGGACAACCCATGCTACCCCAGAGTGTCCTCTGGAGAGATGAACAATACACAGATTTTTCTTTTTTAAATAGCAAATTTGTTAAAAACTGTGTATATTTGATTTAAATACTTCTGAGAAAATTACTTCTGAAGGTGTAAGGTTGATCATGAAACCTATCATTCCAGGCAGTGTTTATGGTTCTGGTCATGGACTGTTTTGACTTGGAGTAGTAGCTAAAAAGATGGACGTATGCACAGTGGGTGGGCACTGTTTTCTTTTTGTAGCATTGTTAATGGCCATGTTAGTAGTTGGAAGAGCTCTAGTCAGGCTCATGGCTACTGTGAGTTGAGCTGAAGCAAAAGTTTCCAGCTTGTGGGAGGAGTGCAAAGGTTGCTCTGACTGTGGCAAAGTGAATTGCACAATGTGAAGAGCAAACCCCACCTGTCGTCTGTTTCCCTTTGATTTCTGTATACTTACCTGCCATTTCCTTCCTCTCTGTAAGGTGTTTGTGAGTATCGTGTGTAGTTTTTGTCCTTCATCCCATGTTTAAGACTATATCCACGCTTATTTCTCTGTTGATTGTCTTTGTTGACTGAAATCTTAGAAGTTACTGATTTGGATTTTCCAAAGTTGTACATGTATGCAGTTAGGATTGTTGCGTCATCTTGGAATGGAAATGATAATGTTAATCCCAACATCTTGTTTACATTTTTTTTTAATCCAGTGTATTTGATGTGCCTGTTGCTGGGCTGGATACAGATACACAATCTTTTACGATGTGAATATGATGCCTTTAATTCAAGACTATTTGTTATTTATTTCAAATACCGCAAAGCAGAGCAATTCATGCTTTAGAAGGAACCTTGACTGACTCTGAATACCAACCAGGGCCCACCTGTCTGGGGCTTTCTAGAGACGAGAACGTATTTTCAGAGACCAAAAGTCTCTGGACTTGCATGTCTTTGAGTTCCCTTTCACAAGCAACTTTCAAGTTTCAGTTGAGGAACTTTGGGTACCACATATGCCCCAAACCTAGGACTGTGGAGTCCCAAACAAGCAAAGGCCCAGGACTCAAGAGACCTGGTTCTGTCCAGGCTCTGTCACTTAGTCACTAGCTGTAGCGCTTGGATGGGCTCTTCACCCTCTCTGGATGAATGTGGTACCTGTGTGTATGCAGGTATCGGTTCAGACAGAAAATGCCTTCCATGCAGATAACAGGTATGGTTAATACCTGTGATAGAAATCTTTTCACTGCCTTTTGGGGAATACTTTTAAAAGGAGCTCCCCTACCCCTTCCCTTTTCTTTTTCTTATTTTCATTGCAAATGACTTCAGTACTGTTCTCCAATCCATCTAGTCATTATTCTCTTTGGACAAGTTTTCAGTAACATCTGCCCTCCCTCCCTTCCTTCCTCCGTCATAGTTTTCTACTCTGTTACCCTGGCTGGCCTCGAACTCCTGAACTCCAGCAATCCTCCCATCTCAGCCTCTCGAGTAGTTGGGACTGTGGGGTACATGTTACCATATATGTTTTCTCTGGCATGTATTGAAATACAAATTGCAACACAATCTTACTTGGCCATGTTGCAGTAGAAATCACTCATAAGGGACCCACGCAGTGGAAGCTTTTTAAGTTGAAATATGAAAATCTAGCCAATAATAAAAAATTGGAAGATACATGTCTTATACATATTTTGAAAATATTTCATGGAACCTTTTGATTCTACCAGTCTTAAAAAAGAAGGGGGTGGGGATACCAAAACTAAGGACTTATTGGTCCTTTTAAACCTGTGACATTGGAAAATAACATTGACTCTTGTTTTCTTTTCCTTGAAAATTACATAATTGAAGGATGATTACTCTACTCTTCACTCAGGTTCGGAAATTGAAAGAGCTTGTTTTCCACAGTGCAAAGTTGGGGTTTTTGTAGTAGACAGCCGTGGCCTTCTACTTTGTCTTGTGATTGTAGTACTGGGAGCTCTTCTTCAAGGCTATACATCCCAGTTCTCCCAGAATCCTTGTAGATAAGTAGAGGACAGGATTTGCTTTATGTTGAGATAAATGAGGCAGACAGTGGTCAAAACGCTGCTGAGAAGGAAGCGTGCCCTTTTCACTTTCCCTCAGCCTCAGCTCCCATCACGCCTCCCTTCTCTGTGTGTCTGTGGCGTGTGCTACCTAAACCCCTTATCTTGCCGTTCATCACAAGTACATCATTCTGTGTTGCTGAGTGTTTATTCTCTTCAAATCTCACCCTCCTTCCATGCAGAAGCAGCTATGGGGTTTGTTAGTTTGTTTGTTGTTACTTTTCTCTGCCTAGCCCAGGTTTGGGCACAGAATTAGACTGAATAACATAAAAATGAAACTAATTTGGAATTGAGGCTTTTCGTGCTGGAGCAGCTCTGTGTATCTATGAAGTACTCCAGGGACTCCTAAGTCCCACAGTAGTGGAACCTCATTTTATATCCCACTGGTTACTGTTTGTGTAGGAAAGAGGCTCGGCTAGGTTTTGAATTGTCTCTTTTATTTTTGAGTCAGAGTTTTACTTGGACTTTGAGGAGTATCGTATTCTCATATGAGCTCTGACATTTGCTTTTATTGTGGCTTCACCTCTCTGACCCTCTGTTTCCTTTTCTATAACATTAAGATGTTGAACTGGCCTCATGAACCTGGGACTGCCTTCCTGCACTGTGAGCTCCTGCTTTCGAGTGAGCCACTGTGAAGACCTACCTTGCAGCTATCCCACTGCAGGCTTTGGAGCCAAATAAGAGGAGCCTGGATTAATCAGAATGGAAGAACAAGGGAAGGACCATTTTTCTGTTCAAAGAGAGAATTACAAACAAGCCAAAGCCTGTGGGGGAAAGCTTCCCAGGTGAATGTAGCATGAGTGGAGGCTCCATGGGGGAGGGCAGCCTCTGTGTTTTAGTCTGTGGATCTGTATAATGGGGATAATCCTGCTTATAAAATAGAAGATAGAAGTCCATTGGCTTGCTTGTTAAGAAAAGTTCTAGAGAGCAGAAGGGGTTGATAGTATAACGGTGACACAAAGAGAGAGAGAGAGAGAGAGCAGACTTTTTCAACCCCTGCCTTGTCTTGTCTCTGCCAATAAACTGGAGGTGAGGCCCTGAAGCCATATGTAAGTGAGGCAGTAGAGAAGGAACACTGTGTCCTGGGAGGGAGGACACATTCTCAGACCCAAGTAAATGACAGCCTAGGGTCCAAGTGAGCCCAGAAGCATGTCAGAATTTAACATTTGAATTATTTACTTAAATAAAGACAGACTAGATTGCAGACTTATCAGATTGGCAGGGAGGGAGGTGGGTAGAAACTCAAAATAGTCTTCAAGCATAGGAGTAACAAACATAGATTCAGGGACATGGCCATTGCCTCTCAGTGGAGAGGAAAGGGATGCGATTGAGAGGCCATGTACTTGGAACTTCAGTTTTATTTGTGGTGTGTTCTGAAGCTGGGTGTTGGGCAGATGGCTAAATGTCATATTAGTCTCTATGCCCTTTTGTGTATGTGTGTCTGATGTAGTCCATAGCTTAAAAATAAGATTCAAAATAGCCTTGGAAGATTGGACTGATGGGCTGGGACTCTCAAGATGACATTTAGTAGATATATATGTATATGTGTGTGTGTGTGTGTGTGTATATATATATGTATATATATATATATGTCATATTCTGATTTGTTTAAAGAAAAGTCAAAAGCCTCCAGACACGGTGGCTCAAGCCTGTAATCTCAGCACTTTGGGAGGTGGAGGCGAGAGGATTGCCTGAGCCAGGGTTCACGACCAGCCTGGGCAACTTGGCAAAACCTTGTCTCTACAGTAAATCAAAAAATTAGCCAGGCGTGGTGGTGCACACCTGTGTAGTTCCAGCCACTTGGAAGTCTAAGGCAGAAGGATCGCCTGAGCCCAGCAGGTCAAGACTGCGGTGACTGTGAGCGGTGACTGCACTCCAGCCTGGGCAACCATGAGACTCCGACTCAAAAATAAAAGAGACAATTCAAAATTGTGTATATACATCATGAAGGATATCTGGCTTCGTTGCAGTTTTTATGATTAAAAAAAATCTTGGGGAATGAGATTTCCTGGGAACCTGAGAAAGAGGCGTGACATCGTGGCTGCTTCTGGACAGTGGGGTCTTTAGTCCCCTGAACACTGACTAGCCTAGATCCATGTTATTCAACTTGGGCTGCCGATTCTAGAAAGGTTGCTGATAGACTAATGTTTATCCAGGGGAGGCAACCAAGATGAGGGGAAGCAACATCTTGAGACAGTTGGACTGGAGAAGGCTTAGGGGCCACATGGGACTGGTCTTTGCTTACCTGGGTCATGGTCTTCTGCCGTATGGCAGAGGGCACGTCATTTCTCTCTTGTTCTCAATGTGAAAGTAGGAGCTAGGTTTCAACTTCTAATATAAATAAGAATTTTGTGAAAATGTGTATTCTTCATCAAGGAGATGAAGAATAATACTGAACTTGCCCCGCCATGATAGTGTCCACATGTTTGAGGAAAAGAATGATCATCAAGGACTCTATCTGGAATCTCTCATTACAGAATAGCTGGACAACTCAGCTACAGATTCCAGATGTGCAGTAAATGAAATGACAAACCTGCCTCTAACCCTGTGGCATGTATTTGTACATTTTGTTTGTGGGTTCCCTAATCTCCCAAAGAAAAGAAGTTGGGGTGCCATTCTTGGCGTGACCCCCAGAGTCTGCTCTTAAAATGTGCCCTCCAGGAATCAATCCATTAAAATGTAGTCTCTAAGTAACTACTCTAACTTTGTTCTGGGTAGTTCCGAAAACATTTTTTTGGACTGTGAGATATTATGTCTGAAAAGCATTCCTTATTAATTTAATTATCTTTTCTGTGGCTGCTATGGCTTTTTCTCCATTCCAGATGTTGGCTTAAGCCACATTTGTTTTCTGACAGGCATAAGGAACATCTGAGTCTTTGAGAAGTCAAGATGAAAATAGATAACTCTTCGTTGTCCACATTTCCCAGAGGAGCTTCTTTAAAGAGATGCCTGGAGAGACAGAACGAGAGGCCTAAGCCTTGCCCGTTACAAGTAGAAACACCTGAGAACAGGGTTTTGCTGTTGCTGTTCAGGTAGAACTTCCGCCACCAGCCAGCCTACGTGTTCAAAACCCCACCCAACCTGTGGTTGCCACGAAATCCCATGAGGTTTAGAGAAGGGGATTATGGGAAAGGCGTCTCCCTCCCATCATCCTAATCTGCTAGCAACTGTTAGGTGAAAGAGGGACCTGACCCCTTGGTTTCACTAGTATGACTGTCTGATGCCAGGTCAGGCTGGGGACCAGCTTGTCTAAGGGGGGTTTCAACTACTTAGTTTTCCTCTTTGCTGATAGGCCAAGTTTGCAAGACGTGTAAATGACCCTGACGTTACCTTCCTTGGGACTATTTGTTGTATTACAGAGACATACATTTCGAAATAAAGCATTGCAACTCTGGTGGTGGCGTTTGAGGCCTTACACAGGGAGGACTTAGAAGCAGAGTTTGGAAGGTAGTTTCTGGTGCTGGGGAGGTCACACCTGCTCTGCCTCCTTCTTACCGTGGCTCTGCCCAGCACTTTATTTGGAGAGCTGCGCTCATGGCCTCCCGGGTTTCCAGGTTCTACCCAGGCGTAGCTGAGGTTCAGCATGTGGCATGAAATCGTGTTTTCTGTATTTGTGTACCTTTTTCTTTGCAAATAGTTTTGGCATAAAAAGATACTCTGTCATCTGTCGCCGATTTTGATCTCAGTTCCTAGAGAGGGGCCTGACCAACTTCAACTCTGGTGCCAGATCTCTTTAAGACCATTTTCTAAATATGTTTTTGAGTAAAAGGAATGAGGAGTTCACCTCTTCTGGAATGCATTGACAAAGCAAGCCAGGAAAACAAAACTTGTAGGGACCAGCTTTCCTTCAGCGTTATCTGTAACTCCAACAGGCCAGTTCAGGTCATGTTAGAACAAGTGATTTGATCTGCACACAGTCTTATTCTCAGGTGAAATTTCTGACAATGATGACAATCTATGGCCTATTGCTGCCATTCACACTTGAAGTTAGAATCCAATCCGTTAATTGATGAGCCAAATATTTGTTAAACATCCATTGTGTGCCTCGCTAGTGTTAGGTTTTGGGTAAGATACACATTAAAGAGAAAGGTCTTTATGTTTAAAGAACTTCCTGTCTAGCTAGCGAGATAAAACATATGCTTGTGTGGACCTAGTCTATGTGGCAGCGAAAAAAAGGATAAAAAGCAACAACAAAAAAAGAAAAATTAAAAAAACATGCCTGGAACCTGACGTGTAGTGTATATTAACCATTTAATTATATGATATATAAAGACTGAGGCCTAGAAAAAAGGGGAAGAGCACCAGTGGGTTGGAGAAGTCCAGGAGGCTTTTCCAAATAGCAGGGCAGGAAAGGAATGTGGGAATTTGGTCGGCCTCTCAGGGACTTTTAGAAATCACCCGTGGTGATTAACAGCTCATGGGAGAGCAGAGAAGAGTCAGACTGTGCTCTCTGTAGATAGGGGCCTCCAACAAGGGGAAGATTGTGATCAAGAGTTTTGTGATTCATGGCTTGGACGACATCATAAAGAGCCTTGCTTCCACTTGAACCAGGAGTGACCCAGGAAATTCACAAAATAAATGGTTTGCTGTTTAACAGGAGAAACCATTTACGGTGACTCTTTGGTAATGTTAATAAGTGTTGCATTTAAGTCTTGTGGAAATAATGAATCGTAGTGGGAAAATTTTTAAATTTAGTAATATTTTAAAATTTAAAATATTTTCATAATATTTTTCCACAAGGACCTTTTATTTCCTTGGTCCTAAATATTTTTTTCAAAAATTTTAGCCAAGGCATTCAGCAGGCTGAATAGAGGCATTTCACATTACCAAGCTCCAAATGCTGACTAATATGCAGTCATCTGATCCTACATAATAGGGAACATGTCAAGATTTTTTTTAATGTATTTTTTTTCTTCAGGCAGAAAATATAAATTGGGAAATAGAGTAAGAGGATGAAGATTAATCATAGCAGACTTAAAACAAGGACAGGGAAGCAGAACACCATCGTGTGTTGTTGTTGTGGTCTTCCCCTGCCTGGCTTGGGTTTTTTCTCTCTCCCTCTGGGCCTTGCCTCTCACAGTCTATTTATAATCTATAGTAAAAACAAGCTGCACTCGTCCATAGCTGCAGACCTTACATCCTTTTACTTTTTCCTTCCTATCTTATTTTCTCACTCACCTGGAACATTGAGGCTCTTGACTGTTCATCTTGCCTCGCCTTCAAGCCAGGTACAGACATTTTGTTTTTTACCATTGACCCTGTCTCACTTTATTTTGTGAGCACTCTTCATCACCAGTTCATCCATCCATTTAATGTGTTTACCTAGGGCCTCCTTTGTGCCCTGCCCAACCTAACACTCCTCTCCTCACCTCTCATTTACAAGAGGCCATCAGATGTGCGCTTTCTCCATGGCGACACTCGCTCTTCCCACCCATGGCTCTCTACCTTGTTTTATAGCCACAGCCTTGGCAAAGGTGGTCTAGGTTTCATCTCCAGTTCCTCCCCTCCCTTCATTCCTTAACCCACTGCAGCCTGGCTGCTTCTTCCACCACCTCGCTGCACTGTACTGACAAAGGGTACAGAGGGAATAGCTTCCTCAGTATAAGGCCACTGGGGGTTTTTCAGCCCTTTTCCTTCCCAATCTTTCTCTGGAATTTGACACTGTTGCAAACTCCCTTCTTCATGAGCTCTTCTGTGGTCTTTTCTGGCCATTGTTTCTTTCATTTCTTGGAAGGTTCCCTTCCCCCTGCTGCCTCTTACACAGTGATGCCCCTCTTTGGGGTTGCCACTCACCTGTACTGATGAATCAGTCCTGGATTTAGAACTCAACTCTTTTTTTGAGTGGGAGTCTCATTTTGTTACCCAAGCTGGGGTATAGTGACATGCTCATAGCCACCACAGCCTTGAACTGCTGGCTCAGGTGATCCTTCTGCCTCCGCCTTCCAAGTAGCTGGAACTACAGGTGCACACCACCGCACCCGGCTAAGGTCCAACTTTTTGTTGGACAGCTCCCTTGCATGTCCCACAGATACCCCAAAGTCAGGAATTTCAATTACCTCTGCACACTGAAGTTTGAGCATCCCTCTTTTGGGGCCTGGTACAGTGTCTGACATCATACTCCACCTGGCTAGCTGTTGTCAGGGACTTCTTGAAAGGAGGAAACATCTTAGAATCAGGGTGTCATAGAGGTGTCTCTTGCTGTCGTTGACTGTATTCTTATATACCCAGTACCAAAGGAGCATTGTCTTTAAAAATCGCTGGCTTCCGGAAGTCCTCTGGTGATTTTGAAATGATTTGTTTTGTTTTTTACATTGATTCTCATCAATTTGAGGGAGCAAATGGCAGGTGTTGGTGCTTTTCTTTGGAGGTAGAAAAGGTAGGGCCCAGGAAGGAATAAATGCATTGTGTCCACAGTCAAAAAATGACTTATTAAAGAGTCAAGTGAATTCATTTATTCACTCACTCAACAGATATTTACTGAGAACACCGATTATATGTCAGGCATTAGAAATACAGTGATGAATCAGGAGATGAAGTTTTTGGCATAATGAGGTATTCTGTGCTATGAGTCTTCTTATCTCTAACTTTTCTTTATTTTTTCCATCCTAATTAATGCTACATGATAATAATTAGCAAATGCTTACTATGGGCCGTGCATTGTTTTAGGACTTGACACATATTAACTCATTTAATTGTGATGACAACACTGTGAGGTCATTGCCATTATTATCCCATTCTACAGAGGGTTAAAGTTGGCCAGTAGGAAGTTGAGAAATACACTCTCGGTCACCCTGCTAGTAAGTAATAAGGCTTGGATTTGAACCCAAGCTCTCTGGCTCTAGAACCCTTGTTCTCAGCCACTGCTTTAGCAATACCAGCTCTGAACACCACAGCACTCCCTTCTGCTCACCTGTTTATGATGCTGTGTCTGTCAAGTACATCAAGGCAGCTCGCACCATGCCAAAATTACCCTGCAGTTTCATGTAGCAAACATTTGAACTTACTTTGCTTTCTTGAGGTCTTTCTCCCCTTGGGCCTTGCTTTGGCAGTGGTCTCATTTTCTCATCTGAAATCAGGAGAAAAGGAAGAAAAACTTGCAGTTAAGCCTAAGTGGTTGTGACAGGTTGCTAAATAAAACGAGCTCAACTTAAGGTCTGAGATTCTTGAGAAACACTGATAATTTCTTACAAAAGAAATTTGCCTTATTATAGGAAATCATGGGTCATTGCACAGTTATAAGTGTCTTAGTAAAGAGAAAATGTGGCTTGAGGCTAAGAAGCATAAAATCTTAATGAGATTATTTGTGGGCTGCTATTCATAATTAAACTCGTAGAAAACATGTTTTCTGTCTTTAGGATGTCATCTTAAGTTTCCACTGTTGAACCTTCATGGAATTTTGAAAATCTTCAGAGTTGCTGAATGAAAAAGAAAAAACAATAGTAACAAATATTTATATAAGAATTTGAAGTTTACAGAGTACTTTCACGTATACTGACTACTTGGTTGTTTCTCTTTTTATTCTCTTAGAAAGAAACAGAATCACAAGTATATCAATGCATGTTGAAATTTTAAAACTGCCATAGTTCTCTTTTAGGTAGTCCTAAACTGATTTGGAAAAAAGGCAAGTCTGAATCAGTGAAGTGTTAAGATTACTGAATATTATGAAGTCAAAGTTTTGTTACTTCAAATTGCAAATAGCAACCTGGGGAACAGCTTTAATGGGTAAATAACAGTAACATTTGGTTGCTAATCCATACCTAAGGCGTCCGAAGTGGGTTCAGATCCCCCTCTGTTCCTCAGTTTTGTTTTTTGTGTACACAGTCCTACTTCCTTCTTTTGTTATCTGAAGGTTACCCTCTGAAATCTGCATAGAGAGGGTGAACTGTGCCCCCTGAGGTTTTTTGCACCAAGGAGAATTCCTGACCACTAGCCCCAAAGAGATGCCACATTTCTGTCTTCTTCAGATGAAAACCCTTGGCCATTGCTTTGTGAAACTCCGGTGTGTCCATGGGGGTCTTTGAGCTATGGCCACCATGTTTTCTTAGCTTTGACCTCCTCCCCTACCTTGGGGAGGTGACTCTCCTCTGTCTCTATCTCTGTCTCTGTCGCTCTCTAATATACTTTCTAAATAAACTTTGCTTTAAATAAAATAAAATAAAATAGATGAAAACCCTCAGTTCTGTAGGTCAACTTTAGTTTATCCTCAGTCCTAATAATATAGAATCAAAATTAGGCTTGCCCACATTAATGAGATTTTTCTGTTCAGTCTCTCAAATGTCCAGAGCATTAACAAAAGGTAAATTTATATGAAAGGTGCTACTGTGTAAATAAGCCTGCTCCTTTTTGGTTATTATAATCACATAGGAAAGGCCCATCTGTTTTGGTAGAAACTGTGGAAATATATCTAGGTAGCCAAGGAAAAGCTGGATTGTTACTGAAGGATGCGTCACACAGACAAGAAGATAATTTACAAAGCAGTGGCAGAAGGTATTTTCTAAGAGGAATCTGTTCTTTTGGGTGATGGGGACAGAGAGTGTTGATTTGTTTCTTGCTTGACTGTTTATTCATTTTTTTCCCCAGGAGAATCTTTTTCCTGTAAAATCAAAGTTTAAGGCTCAGCTGCTTTTCAGTTTGGATAAAATGAAAAGTAAAACTCATTTAATACTAAATATAACTTGCAGAAAGTGCAGAGAAACTTTTAAAAAGCAATTATTATTTTCTAGCTGAGCTCCAGTGCCATATAACTGATATAATTCAGTCATTTCTTACCCCCTCCCCCTTTTCTGCATGATTTAAGACATCAGAAATTTAATTTGTAGCTAGAATGAAAACCGGACTTAGGAAAAACTTGAAAAGACTAGAGAGGGATTTGCATTCTGCTGCATGGTTGAGCATGTCCCCGAAGTAGCAGCTTTCACATGCCACGTCCTGATAGAGTTCCCTGTTGAAAGCAGCTTCTTCGTACCCTCCTCCTTGCCGGAACCACCAGGAGCTGTCACGGGGCCCTGAGCGTGGACCGGGGGCTCCACAGAATTACCACACAGCCATTGCTACACAGCCTGACAGAACTGGTGTCGCTGGGTAATCCACCATCTGGTTAGAAGCCTCGGGCTGTGGGTTTTGGAATTGGCCAGCCACCTCGGCCCATTCTGGGATAAGCATTCCTGGGTTCTAAAGAGGATGGGAACTCAAATCCCTGTTTTTCCCGAGTCCTCCACAGCCAACCCATGGCATGTTGGAATGAGGGCTGAGTAGAGTGGCCGTGTGTGTTTGGAGAGGGAATAGGGAGCGCATCCTCCTACTAATAATTAATACACCCTCCCAGGAGGGCCAGATCTAACCCCACTGTGGCCTCGGACTGAGGCCAGCTTCACCCCAGGGTAGTTGAAACCTGTATGAAATTATTGGAGATGTCATAAGGAATGCCCTCTCTCCATGGAATTTCCCAGATGCCTCCTCCATTTTGAGCTGAACCTTAGAGATTTACAGGTAGACTTTTGTTCTTTCAGTATAGAGGTTTGACCCCTTCTAAAATGGACATTTCAGTGGGAGGTGAATTACTTAAAGTTATTATTAGTTAGTTATGCCACAGTATGAATTAGTTTAGGTTTGTCTGGTTTCGACAGGAAGATAAATAGAAGACTTGGGGGAGAAGGTACCGAACTTGGAACAAAGGCAGAAAGCAAGTTGCCGTGGTTTCTTTCCCATCAGAACCTGCTCCCAAGCTGTCAGTGAAACAGGGCATCCTATTTTCCATTTACCTCTCCCTTCTGGCAGGGACAGACTTGGAGGTCTTTTTACAGCTTTGACTATTCCTTACCTCTTCTAGATGTAGTTCCATTTCCTTTCCAAGATGAAAGCTTGTCTTTGTCCCCTCCCAGAATAGTTCCAGGCAGCAGAACACAGTGAATCCTTCCAGATAAAAGACCCTGCTGATAAAATGCCAGATTGTTATCAGAGATGCGAAGTGAGGGGAGTCAAGTCCCTGCCATTAATTACCTAGTTACAGCTTTGTTTATATCCTGTTCATTTGGGGCATGTTTTCCTTGGACAGTTTCTTGTCTGTGTTCTGAACTGCAGTCTGAAGTTTGTAAAAATCCCAAAGGTCAGGGAATAGTGGGTTCCTTATTTTCTGAAAGGTTTAATGGCAAGGAAGAGAAGATCAAAGTTTATATCTTCCATCTGGAAGGAAATGGACAAATGCTTCGTTTTGACGGTTCATTCCTCACCTCAAACATACAAACCTTAGTGTGTTGAGTGAACTCTGGCTTTGAATGCTTAGCCAAGAGATTACCTGGAAATACAGTGATAGTTGTCCCTGTGAAGTCATGAGTATCAACCATGAATGATTAGATATACAGACACAGAGGCCAGAATTCAGTTGAATCTAAAATGAAACTATTTGCTAAATGTACTTGATGCCACTGAACTATACATGTAAAAATGGTTAAAGTGGTAACTTTTGTGTTATGTATATTTATCACAACAAAAATAAATAAATAGTACTTGCTTGCTAATAGCTCCAGTATTCTAGTCACTGTTGAAAATACAGTTGTTCCACCTTATCTTCGACAAAGGCTTCACCAACAACCCCTGGGGATAGGAGAACCTGTTCAGTAAATGGTGCTGGGAAAACTGACTGACCACATGCAGATCAGTGAAACAGGACCCCTACCTATCACCATATACAAAAATCAACTCCAAATGTATCAAAGACCCCAACGTAAAACCTCGAACTATTAGAATCTTAGAAAACGCAGGCAACCTTATGAAAATTGGAATAGGCAACCAGTTCCTGATCAAAACCCCAGAAGCCTATGCCCTAAGACATGAGATAGACAAGTGGAACCTCATCAGACTGAAAAGTTTTTCCAAAGCAAAAAGCTAATTTGTTTAAACCCATTTTCCAGGTTTCCGCATAGCTAATAAATACAATATAAATGTTTATTTCTGTCAGGAGCTTATCCAAAATATAAAATGTATGAGTGCTCTCTGAGTACTGGGTTTTCTCATTTACTGTTATTCTGTTCATCTAGGCAGTGGGGGTCCAGTCGACATGGTGGGCCTTGAGTCTCTGAAGGCTGCCTTGGGCCTCTCCTAAGGCCATCTGATAATAAGAAGAGGCAGAGACATGCTGAGGCCATGTGGTCTTCAGCAGGACAAACCACTCTTTGGGTGCACAGCACCTGTCCTCAAATGCCTGGAGGGCTTCCTGGGGACGGGCACTACACTTACCCTCACAGGACTGCCAGGATAGAAGTTCCAAAAAGACAATCTCCGCTTGTCTGCTGATGAGACACTCAAAGAGCCTCATTAAAGTGCTTTCACAGAGGAACTGTGCACAGAGATGTGGGCAGAACAAAGGCACTGGCAAGCGCCACTGAAGTCCCCTGGGGACCAGCCATGGCAGGAAGCTCTTGCCAGTCCAGCCTGAGAAGGCCAAGGGAGAGGGTGGTTTTCTGGAACCCAGTGAAAAGCACAGTCATGAAAGAGGGTGCCAAACAGGAGCAGTGGCCACAGGTAGAGGAACACTGCCATGCTTTAACCACTGCTCAGAGGGGATGGGGAACAACGCTGAGCAGATATGCCAAGATCTGACCCAGGCCTCCCACTGGTGGAGTCAGAAGGCACAGAGTCAGTTTCCCAGGGGAGGTAGCAGGGCATAGGAGGGTGAGAGGGATCTGGGGCAGAAGGAGAATCGCTATTGTGTGAGATCAGTGGGATGGGACCATCAGGGTAGGCGGGGCCATTCAGGAGGGAGAAAGACCTCTGTCAACAGAGGTTTTCAAGCAAAGGCTGGACAAACACACCAAAGAGATAATGTTAAGGATTCCCAGCGCCAGTTAGACGGATGCTCCACCTGATGGCACATCAGAGTCATGCAGAGAGTCACTGAGCATACAGATGCCTGGACCTTACTGCGGAGCCACTGAATCTGAATCCTCCAAGCCAAACCCAGACCCATGCAACTGAACAGCCTACACGGTTGGCCCCACTGTAATGCCAGGACAGAGAACCCTGGGTCAAAAGCTTGGAAGAGAGTTCTGTGGTTTAATCCAGGTCCTGACCTGGGCCAGGAGGACAGAAGTCGCAGGTCTGCCATAAAGCAGCTGTCCTGGAGGCTTGGGAAGTTCTTTAGCCTCAGAACCTCTAGTTCCTCACCTTTTAAATGAGGATGTCCTGTCACCCTAGCATATCAGAAGCTGTAAGACACCCTGGAAGGAACAAACCAAGTGCCTGGCACCAGAAGCAACTACTACCCCTGCCCCTCCCTGAGCTGGGTTACCCGACTCTAAACCTTCTCCAACACTTACTCACTTTGGGACCTGAAGCACATGCCGCCCTCTCTGTGCCTTGATTTCTCATCTGTAATATGGCAGTAATAATGGCATCTAACTTGTAAAACTGTGATGATCCGTGAGCTCATGTTGTATAATGCTCAGACTGATGTCTGGCACGGGATTGTCAGCTACTACTGCTGCTGCTGCTGCCGTTCCCGGGTTCCCTTGACCAGCATGGGCAGTGGTCGAAGTCAGGCATAGGAGGAGCAGTCGGGGACCTGGGGAGCCTTAGCCTGGAACATGCTGTTGGTGACTGTCATCTTTCAAATCTTGGGCAAGGGCTATCAGACAGAGGAGAGGTTGGATCTGCTCTCAATGGCCTAAAGCACAGAGTGAAGACCAGCAGGTAGAAGCAACAGGAAAGCAAGTTTTAGGTTAATATAGGGAAGGATGAGCCAGGTGCGGTGGCTCATCCCTGTAATCCCTGCACTTTGGGGAGGCGAGAGGATTGTCTAAGTCCAGGGGCTTAAGACCAGCCTGAGCAACTTGGCAAGACCTTGTCTCCACAATAAATCAAAAAATTAGCAAGGCATGGTGGTGTGTGCCTATAGTTCTAGCTACTTGGAAAGCTGAGGTGGAAGGATCGCCTGAGTCCAGCAGATCGAGGCTGCAATGGCTGTGAGCATGGCACTGCATTCCAGCCTGGGCGACAAAGTGAGGCTCCAACTCAAAACCAAAACAAATATATATAAATGTATACAAACAAAACAAAATAAATATATATAAATGTATACAAACAAAACAAAACAAATATATAAATACATATAAATATATTTATATTTGTGTATATATATATTTGTGTGTGTATATAAACAAAACAAATATACATACTTATATTTGTATATATATATATTTGTATATATATATATTTGTGTGTGTGTACACACACACACACACACACACATACACACACACACACATGGAAGAATGAATTTTCTTTCATCCCTGCTTCTTTTCTCTTCTCTCCATTCCCCCTCCTTACTTCCATCCACACACGTATGGTGTGAACTATGTGTCAAGCCCCCTGCCAATGGCTCAAGATATAAATATTGATGAGATCTGCTCCCTGTGCTCAAGTTACCTAAAGTCCAACAGAGGAAGGCAGAACTAAGTCAGCCCCCTCCTCTGGCTCCCCAGTTTCTCTTGTCGGCCTCTGACTCACCACTTTTCACAGTGTCTTGCCAGAGCTGTCCAACAAGGAACAAGCTATTTCCAGGAGACAGTGAGCTCCCGGTCCTTAGGGCTGTACAAGCAAAGGCAGAGCCATTCATCATTGCCATTTTAGGAGGGGTGGCATTATTACAATGAAGGTGGGACAGGATGGTCATGCCTGAGGGGAAGGGCTGTGGTCAAATGTAGGCAATATCCCTGCTCCCTCACAGTCTTGTGGCAGGCAGGCTGCCAGATTGCCAAGTAGCCCTGACCTCTACAGATCCAGAGAGCTCGCTTGTTCTTCACAGCAGGACCCTTCATCCCATCTTCACTACTCCCTGATGGCTCCCTTATTCTTCCTTCAGCTATGTGGCTGGAGGCCCTCTAAGAGAAGAAGCTCATTCCCACAGCACTTGGAGGATGCTTACTCCAGGCAGGCCCTCCTCACTGATTCCTCATCCCTTCTTCCTCCTCTCCTCACCCAGATGCACCTGAAGCATGCGTTCTCGCTCTCCTCCTCCTGGCATGGATTTTGGGAACGAGCCACTCTGACAGCTCCTGGGTGCCAAACACCAGGGGTGCTGGGAGGAGGAGCCTTTGCCAGATGCCTAAGGCTTCTCTATGCTTCCCCACTGCCTCTGAGAGACATGGTGGTGCTCTTAAAGCCATTCCCAATTATTTTAACGAAACAAATAAATTCACACACTTTGATATGCAAACTATTATTATTCCCACATTCTTTGAAACACACACATGCCCTGTGGCCGATTGTGACAATTGCTGAGAATGCCGGACTGAACATTTCATATCTGCTACAGAGTGGGGAAAGTTATAATCCTTCTTGTAATTCATGAAGCCAAGGAGGAGGCTGCAGGCCTGGAGAGTGCTGGCCAGTGTTTCCTGGAGAGGGACCAGAAGTGTTATTTTCCCTTAACCTGTAGAACTTAGCTGCCCAGGTGACTGAATGCGTTCACTCTCAGTACCTCAGAGTGAAATTTTGCTCAGAGGCAGAAATGACTTCAGTCAAGTAGCCAATACATATATATTTTTCTGTTGTTTTTAGATGATCTTTATTTTGTGTAGGTTTTGCTTCTTCTATTTGTGTTTTAATATTGCACGACTCCTCAAATCCCTTCCAAGGGGTAGACAGACTGAATGACAAATGAATAAACACATAAACAAGTTAAGAAGACTCAGGCATCTTTTCCAAAGCAATTTTTATTCCTTCCTGGGCGTCCATCATCCAAGGCAAATGCACTGCTTGATATCTGACCACTGCCACCACCCCTTTCAGGTCTTCGCTCACTCGGTGTGCATGAAGCACCTGCTATGTGCAGGGCACCAGGTGGGGATGCACAGGGGCCCAGAGGCAGGAAGCAGCCGAGCGAGATGGGAGGAGGAGCTTTCTCTGCAGAGGCAGCGACTCCCCTTAATGATGACTCTCTCCTGAAGTGTAGGGGTGTCATTCCTGACTTGTCCTCCTGGTGGGTTTTTTATCTGATGAAAGGATTAGAGGCCGGGCTCAGTGGCCAGTTTGTAATCCCAGCACTTTGGGAAGCTGAGGCGAGTGGATTGCCTGAGCCCACGGGTTCGAGACCAGTCTGGGCAACTTGGTGAGACCTTGTCTCCACAATAAAATAAAAAATTAGCCAGGTGTGGTAGCTCATGCCTGTAATTCCAGCTATTTGGAAGGCTGAGGTGGAAGGTTCATCGGAGCCCAGTGGGTCGACAGTGAGGTGGTCGTGAGCTTGCCACTGCACTCTAGCCAGGGCAACGGAGTGAGATTCCAACTCAAAAAGAAAAGAAAAGATTAGAAGTGGCTGAGATCCCAGGACCCCAAGTTCATGCTCCATAAACCTCTTCCACCAGCTCATTGAGATGCCCAAAGCCAAGGGAAACCAGAGGAAGACAGATATGACCACCCACTAGGGCTTACCCAGGGCTGAATTAGGTAGAACCCAGAAGACACCATTTAGGGGCAGACACAAATAGCCATGTACCCTTCTCTCTCTTCCTAATTGGTTTCCAACGAGATGGGGTGAGGAGGAGGCTGGCTTTTCTCACGCTGGAAGGGATCATGAAGGCAGGGGCTGCCCGGAGAACAGGCAGAGGGCATGAATGAGCAGGGCCCTCAGTGGACACTGTGGCTTCAAGCCCTTTTTCTGCTCACAGTAGGGAGAGATACTACCCCAACCCCAGTGTTGTGCTTGGTTTGTCTTTGTCCTTGCCCCAGATTCTAAGTGAAAGGAGCGAGTTCTGTGCTTCCCTGGAGTCTTATTCTTTAATGACATTCAGTGTAGCAACAATGAATTCCCAGATCCAATGCTGAGCCTTTAGGGATCTCCTGACTTGAAGCAGGGTACCCCATGATAGAATCTTCCAGAAAACTGGCAGCCCTGTATCTGAGGTCTGGGGTCACCAAGTCTGAGAGTCGTGGGGTCTCAGAACAGGAAGGGACTTCCAAGGTTGGCTGGTTCCGTGGTTTTTCAAATTCCGTTCCTTACAAACTGGGGGTTTGCCAGGCTCCAGCACAGCAGGATGTCCCAGGGAAGCTGTAGAACCTGGCCATGCTCAGAGCAGCTTCCGGTTCACTAGTTGCTCATGTTGACAAGGTTGTGTTAGGAAAAATGCTTAGAAAACTGCTGGCCTTGTGCAAACAGCATAAAGGCAGGGATCCCTTCCCTGGGCAGAGGGAGCAGTCAACACCTGCTGGAAACCCCTGGACAGTCAAGGAGCTGATGTGAAACCCCCATCGAGCCCCATCCAAGATTAGATCCAGTTGAGAACTCAGAAGTCAGTTGAGAGGAGATCAAAATGACCCTCGAAGCAGAGGCTGCTGGTGGTCATGCGATATTCTCTGTCTCTTTCTTCCTAATGGAATATTATTTCATGCAGATTATGTCCTCCATTAAAAGACTACATTGTCTCGGCTCCCTTGCAGCCAAGAGCGTTTACTAAATATTGGCCAGGAAGACATAAACTAAACTAAAATGACAGACTTCCCAGGAGGTTGTGCAAAGAGGGGCTGACTTAGCTGGAAGACGTACCACTTTTGTCTTTCCTCCTGCCAGAATGAACGGTGGAGGCAATGGTTAGAACAAGATGGGGTGAGGAAGCTGCCATCTTGGCCTAGTAGGTGACTTTCAAGATGAAAGCCTGAATTTTGAGTGATGAAGAGGAAGGCTAGAAGCTTGGTGGCCTGTGGAGTCACCATCTCCGCCTTACAATATCAGTTATTTCTGGACAACCTTTGTGTGAGAGAGAAAGAAACTGCTATCTGTTTAAATCACAATTATTTGAAGTTTTCTGTCATACAAAACTAAGTCTGTTCCTCATTAATAGGCTTCATTAAAGGACCATGTGACTTAGCTAAGTGGACTTGTCAACACTTTTGCCTCCCTAAGACTCAAGTTTAGAACTTCATAAAGTCCCCTGTCCCCAGGGAAAGTTTGATTTTATAAGGATGGCATACTCTTCAAGATCATTGCTTCCCTCTGGTCCTAACTAGAGAGGAGGAAGAAAAAAAATTCCAGGGCATATATTCTTCTAACAGATGAGCTCTGCCCAGGAAAGTACAGGGAAGTTCCCTTCTCTTGATAATTTAAGGTGGGAGAATAATGTTCTATTGTGAGACAGGCCTCCTTCCCTCATGGAGACTGATTCATTGAGCCACTGGATAATTCTGCTGTAAGACTGCTCTGGAAGGCTCTGGAAGGCTACCGTGCTGGAATATCTCTGTCTTGGGGATGGTGCTGAGGTTGTGAATTCTACCTGGATCCACACAGAGCAAGTCTAATTTGTCTTTGGAGGGTCTGAGGATCCTTTGAAACAAAGAGAGAGATTAGATTGGAGGGTTGCCTGATGAAATATTACACACCTGGTCAAGTCTGAGTTTTAGGTAAACAATGAATAATTTCTTTCTGCAAAACATGTCCCAAATATTGCAAAGGACATATATGCACTTAAAGATGTGTTTGTTGCTTATCTGAAATTCAAATTGAACTAGGCAGCCTATATTTTTATTTGCTAAATCTGGCAACCTCAGCCTAGAGGCACTAAGTTTCCAGACTCTCAGATGGGCTGCACTCATTTTGAGAAAGGGTGTGATTCAAAGTAAATACAGAGGTGGCTTATCTGTGACTTCCACCTGCAATGTTTTCCTTTCTCCCTGACCATCCTTTGGGCCATTTCTAACCCTGCCTTGCTCAGAAAACCATGGCCTCCACCAAGCCTTTCCTGTCGACTCTAGCACACAGTAATCCAGAGTGACATCTGTGCCCCATTTCTGCCTCTGGTACACAAGTGTTCCCCCACCCCAGCCTCAGCCTGAGGGCTGGAGAATGCAATGGCATGTGACCTGTCTGTCCAATTAGAGTGGATCACAGAGTCTTGGCTGGGGTAAGGGTCTCCGATTACAGCAATTGGCAGGGAGGCTGGCATGTGACCCAAGCCTGTCCAATCAGAATGGACTGCAGAGTCCTGGCTGGGTAAGGACCGCATCGGGATCTCACCTTGGAAGGGCACTGGGCTGTCTTGAGACACCAACAAGACAGCTAGTCCAGAAATGACATTGGTCCCAAGGTACCAGATCTAAGAGACAAGCTATCTTTATCCTCTGGATTTTTCAGCTTACTTGAATCAATAATTCCCCTTGGGCTGAAAGCTAGTCTGTTCTGTGTTGTTCTGATACTTGCAAACAAAAAGATTCTAACTGATACAAATCTCAAAAACTGGCATTGAAAAGTGAGAGGGTTTGGTAAGCCTGTCCCATCCCAATGTACACAAAGTACTGGGTACACTCTTGATCTCCAAAGACTGTGGCTGCCCTTATCCCTGTTGGGCTTCCCAGGGTGCTTCCACTCAACCGTTGCCACAGCAGTCACGGTAGTGAAATAATAATAATAAAAAGAAGAAGAACAATAACAGAAGCAGCAGCTAGCATGTTCTGGGCCTCCTTTTCTCCCTCTCCCTCTCCATCCTCCATCTTCTCCCCACTACCGTTCTTTGCACTCTGCCTTCTTCTCGCTGAGGTTCAGGTTCAGTTCTGAGCACCTTCACTTGTTCTCTCACTGGAGCCTCACACCATCTCTCAATTAGCTGCTATCTCTCACCCTTCTCTACAGAGAGGACACAGACGTCTACACAAGGCAGTGTGGATAGACTGGAGGTAAGGCTGGGATTGGAGTCCCATCGTGGTTGGAGTCTTCATCACAAGCTGTCTTGGTTTGGGCTGGTGAGGGCAGTGACAGGGGCCATCAGCTGGGAGAGAGGAGAGTGCAGCTCGTGGAGTCCTAGAGATAGGTCAGATCCTGGCCCCAACCCACACCGGGTCAGGCCTCACTGTGCTCATCTCCTATGCAAGACCTGATGGCTCATCTTCCCTGAGTGGGCAGCATTCAGAGTGTGGGGAGGAGGCCAAAGATCAGGTGTCGGGGGTGAAGGGTGCTCAGGGGCAGGAGTGCCCGGGGGAGTGTGGCCAGTGTGAAGCCTCTGAGCAGGTGGGCCTATCTTGAAAAAGCACCTCTGGCCACCCTGTGGAGACTAGGGAGAGGAAAGAAGCCCCTCTGGCCACAGGAAACCCGTGCTCCTGGGCTGTGGTTTCCAAGAAGCCCAGACTTTCTGAACTGGCCACTGTTGGACAAAGCGGCCTCTGCTTTGCCAGGGATATGCTTTGCACTCCATCTGTTACCTTAAGCTGGGGCTGCAGGGACCAGGTGAGACAGGAGGGCTGATGAATGGGGGTCAGAGCCTTGGCCTCCTGGTCTTCTTTCCTTCCTTCTCATCCTTCAGACAGTTTCCCACATGGCCTGGGGCAGTGGGAAATGAACGAGCTGTGAATTCAGACAAATACATGCTCTCTCACAAGGATGGTGGAAGGAGGTGCCCTCTCCAGGCAGCAGCTGGCTCCTTCTAAAACGTGGATGCCATGATGTCGCGACCCAAAACCTAGCCCCCAAGGGCAGTTCACTGCCCACATGGCCAAGTGCTAGCTCCTCAGCAGGACAGCAATGTGCTGCGGGACTTCATGAGGTCCTTGCCTAACTCTCAGCCTCATCCGTCTCCAATCTCCACCAGTGGCATGACTTTCTTGTATGCCCTATGCCCATTCTCCATTTCTTTTCCAGGCATGGCTCATGCTGTTCTTTTTGACTGGACTGTCCTTCATACTTTCTCTAACCTCTAAATCTCCCCAGTCTGCGAGATGAAACGAAGGCATTGCCTCTTCCAGGAAGGCTTCCAGGTCTCACCTTCCTGCCCCCTGATGGGGTGCTTTTGTGTTTTCTTCTACACACCCTGAAGGACGTAGCTTGTGGACACTTGAACCTTGTAGTCACACTCGGTCCTTTTTGCCTTGGCCGCTGGGTTGCTCAGGGTCCCATTGTGGGCCTTATGGAAAGCAGGATACCTTTGGATCCCGTCTTCCTCTGGTTGTATCTCGTCTCCTCAAGCCCATTTGCTTTTCCCCTGCATTTCCTCATCTGTTCCTTTCATTCTTATGTATGGCGTGCATGCATTGCCAGAAACCATCTTCAAATCCCTTTATGGGGGGAGTGGGGGTGAGACAAAGAGCAAAAATGAGTAAATAAAAATGATAAAAATTCACCAACTCCTATGAATTCAATTACATAGCTAATAGGAGCAATACATTTCTCCTGAGAGGCAATGAGATGGTGTGTTTTCTGCACACAGAATGCAAAATGTTGTTGGTATTTAAGGGAAATGAAAAATAAATTGCCCTGGCTTCTTCCTACCATCCACCTCCTGCTGAGTTTTCTCTTAAGCAACCGTAGAAATCTATCGGAAAATCCAGGTCAGAGATTCAGAGTTAGAGAGGTTGTATAATTCACCTGAAGCCGTCGAGCTGGTTAGCAAAGCCAGGTGATTCAAAGCAGGTCAGCCTTACACCAGAACTCGAGCTCTTCCCGGTACACTCAATACCTGCCTGCATTGCCTTAGTTTTATACATTACATTCCTATTGCTATTGCAACAAATTGCCGTATACTTAGTGGCTTAACACAACACAAATGTATTATCTTGAGTTTCTGTAGGTTAGAAGTTTAATGTGGGTCTCAGTGAGCTGAAATCAAGGTGTTGGTGGGTCGTGTTTCCTTCTGGATTTCCCCAGCGAGCATCCTTTCCTTGTCTCTTCCAGCTTCTAGGGGCCGCCCGTGGTCCTCAGCTCATGGGCCCTTCCTCACTCTTCAGAGCACATCACTCTGATCACAGGTCCATCCTCACATCTCTCTGCCTTTGGCTCTCTTGTCTTCCTCTTGTAAGGACCCTTGTGCATAATAGAGAGTTCTTTCATGTCTCAAAAGCTTAACCAGTCACATTTCTAGTCCCCCTTGCCATGTAAAGAAGCACGTTCACAGTTTCTAGGGATTAGGCCTGGACGTCATTCTGTCTACTAGTTTGGGTTTCCCTGAAAGTGGACACTAAGACAAGGATGCAAACAGTTTACTTGGGAGGCAATCTCAGGAATCACCATGAGAAAATGGGGAGGTCAGAGGGCAGGGAGAATGACTGAGAGGAGGCTTGTTCATGGGTCGTCAACACTGAGGTGTCTGGGGGACTCATTCCCACTGGGGTCCCTCTGAGAAGTGGGGCAAACCATTGCTTCTGAAATCTCCTGCCAAGAGGCAAGGAATCTGGTGAATTTACCTCCCAAATGCCATTGCCCATTGGCTGAGGATTTCTTCCAGGGGTATCGACTCCATGGGCGCGCTTTCGAGGCAGGAAGCCATCAACGTATAAAGGGGCCGTCTCGGAAGCTTCTGGTGACTTCAAGGGGTCAAGGGAGTATCAGGTGGGGCACAGACAGTGTCTGTGAGATTTGCAATGGAGAGCTGAGCCTGGAGGGGTCACATGACTTTGTCACTGAAAGGTGAGGCAGGAGAATGAGAGAGGAGATGGAAGGCAGGGAAGAAGAGCCTGATGCCACTGACCCGGCGACCCTGCTGTCCCTGTCTTCCCCAACTCTGTCCATGGCTTTGGGCTGGGAGCAGGATGGTCCTGAGAACCTCAAAACCATCAGCTGCAACGGATCTGTAGCAATCCCGACGTTTTCTGCGTTAGACAACTGAGACTCAGGGTGGACCAGGCTCACCAATAACTTTCCTAGGACCCATAACCGCACAGTGTGGTGAAGAAAGACACAGATCCCCTCTAGCCAAAGCCAAACCAAACATGAAAAGCCCTCCTGTCTCAGTGATGGTCTCCTGAAAAGCTGTTTCTGCTTGTGTTGTAGGTTGGTGTTGGTCCGGACAGCTGTTCAGAGTCTTCCCAGGGGGAGGGGAGGAATGGGGTGGGTGGGTGGGGAGGCTTTGTCCTCTCAGCCTCAGTCAGCTGCTGGAGGTGACCTGGGTAGAGAAGGCACGTCGTCCTTAAGTGCCTTGGTCCAGAGGTGACACTTGTCACTGCTTTTCGCTTGCCATCATTGAGGGCCAGGTGTTGGGGCTAAGACTGATGGTGCAGCCCATCAGGAGGAAGAGGGTCCTGGGGGAGGTGAAATGATACCAGCCTCTGCCATGGGGTCAGACAGAGGGGCCTCCCCACGCCAACACTGCATCTCAGAGTGTTGGATCCCTCAGGAGTCAAATGGGTCCATGGATCCCAGCTCTCAGGGTTACTATGGGAATCACACAGGGCTCACAGCATGTGTACCGGGTGCCCAGCACGGGAAGCTTAGGGTCCTTCTCTTCCTCAGGGATCTTGGTCTTATCCTCTTTTTGTCATGCCGGGTTGGCTATGACCAGCCAACCCCTCTTCCCTCTCCTTTTGGCTGCATCGACTGCAATTCTGATGACACCAAGCAAACAGCGTTTATGCTGGGTACGCTCCAAAATGGCCCCAGAGAAGGGGCACGACTGGGGCCACCACTCCGTAACCCTCCTTCATCGATTGATTTTGTCTCAGCTCTTCAACCAAGGAAGGCCCAGCTCTCACCTTGAAGAGAGAAGGGAAGCCAGACCCCTTGGTGGCCCCTGATCCCTTGCTCCCCTCCTCTCCTCTCCCCCCACCTGCAGGGTGGCCTCAATCTATTTCTGTAAAGCATCTATTTACAAAGCAGTTCACGGAGAGCGCTGTCACCTAAAAACAGAAAGTCATACACAGCAGACGCTCGTCTGCTCTTGTCTCTGAAAGCCGAGGTGGCTTCTTTTTTCCTCCTTTTCTGCTTCCTGCTTCTCTGCATTCTACCGCTCACCCTACCCCCCCCCCCCCCACTTCCTGCGGTCTGAGGGGACTGAGGGACACTTCTCAGAGACAGGCCAGTGACCACAGGGTAGTGCCTGCTTCATGCGAGGACCTGGGCCCGCTTCGCTCAGTTTTTCCTGTATTTCTTTCCACAAACCCCATGAGGCAAGTGCAATCATTCCAACTTGTCAGTTGAAGAAACCAAGGCTCAGGGAGTTATGGGACTAACTCCAAATCACAAAACCAGGACCCCACACTGCACAGCACCCCACAACATCCACAAGGGCATCATCTCTAGAGACAAGTGCTATGAGCCCCAGCACCTGGAAGAGCGGTCCGGGAGTGTGAGGGCTCCAATCCTCCTACTCTTCCTGTGAACCTAGCCTTGTAGTGGATCTGCCCCAGGTGGTTTACTGGCTGCGAAGCATCTCCCCTGGCACAGCCTGCTGCATTGGCTTGCTGGTTTCAGGGGCAATGTTTCCCCCCTTGCCGCCCCCCCCCCCAGCTCTTGCCAGAGACAGACAAAGCGCTTGGTGAGGTGGGACTATCTTGAATGCATGTGTGTGCCCTGGGCCTAGTAAGCCAATTATGCCTGGATCTACTCCAGCCCCTGCCTCTTCCTAATCATGACACCACCCCTCACAGCTCTCCCTCCTCCAGCCTCCTCTTCCTCAGTGACAATAAACAACTCTCCAGGACCTGCTGTGTTTTAGAGATATTCAGCTGCCTGTCTAGGGATTACCAAGGACACAGACAGACTCGGCGGGAAAAAGAATTGCTGGGAAAGGCTTTAGGCAATGGCTGGTCTAGGTTCTAACCTAGGTCTCTGTGAAGCCCCAGGCTCACTCTGCCCCTCAGAGTGTCGAGGTTTGACAGGGGATCCTGGTCCTGGCTAGGGTAAGCCATTTTGCCCATGATTTCAGCCCCTCACTCACCACCTGTGCCTAGGAGGTCACTAGAAGTGGATGATGGGGGCAGCTCTCTAGGAGGGGAAATCACCTGTAGTGCCTCTGAGAAAGAAGGGATGTAGGGAGCCTGGGGCACTAGCGGGAGGAGGGTCACAAGACCCAGAAGAACCTGCGCCCATAGACGTGTAGGCCATTACAGCCTTAAAGCAAAGTAGGAGAATAAGAGAGGAGTGATGGCTGCACTGGTTGGGGAGACTGGGGAGACTAGGTGGCTTTGGGGAGAAGGGCCAGCTGCTTGCCTTTGGCTCTTGCTTGAGAGGTAGAATTTCTCCTGTTCCTTCTGACTGGTGTGGCAAGGCCTCTCCTTTCTCACTAGCAAGGGCTGTCCTAGAGAGAGGAGGTGGGAGATGAGGGATGACCCTGACATTCTCCGGGGCTTGCTGCTGGTGAGTGGTCCTCTCCTTCCAGAAGGTTCTCAATGAGGGGAGGGTGGGCACCCACCCAAGGTGCCTTGTTGAGGCATTGCAGCCATCTGGAGTACTGATCTACCACCTTCCTGCTCACTCACAGTGGACCAGGAGACAGGTGTGGGCAGTGTGTTTTGCTGAGTGGCTCATGCAGCCATCTTAATGTGGTACAGAGCTAGAGAACTGGGTTGTGACTTTCTCTAGTTGATTTAACTCCCTTGTGCCATACAGTAAAAAGTATGAAACAAGGCCTCGCTGCTTAGGTCAGGAATGTCAACTGCAAGTGACTAATGATCCTGTATAGTTACCAGCAAACACCTGCAGCAGGCTGGGTGGAAGGAGACAGAATGGGGAGGAGATCAGGGCTGTGCCCTGGCCACACCACCCGCTGCTCAGCAGGCTGCGGGCTTGTGGAAAGCAGGCAGCGATTGCCAATCATCTGCTGTCCCAAGAGAAGCCAAAAATCTAGATGTCATGGAGTTGCTTGGGCAATAAATGAAAATCATATAAAACACCTTGTGACCCAAAGGAAACATGTCATTGGCTATGTGGAAACAGAAATAGGCATATCGTTTAATGCTGTTGAATGGGAAATAATTTTTTTTAAAGTATCTACAATTTGACCTCAATTATTTAGTATAATAGATTTATAGAAAAAAGATATGAGGGAAATAAATATTCTGTAATATGGCTGCACCGGTTGGTTTGTGATGGAGGAATTAAGGGGTGGAAGGAACAGCTCACCTCAATCAAGCCGGTGTGGTCTTTGGAATGATTAATGTGGCATGCGTTCAATAGGAAATACCTTGTGTTTTCCACTATGAGCACCGTATCCCTCTCAACCTAGAGTGTCCAGACGGAAGGCACTATGCTGGCCCAGCACTGCTGGAACTTAGATTTTAAGCTTCCTCTGGGGACATTTCACAGAGGCCCAGGTAGTAGGGGGCCTGGTATGAGTTACCTTTTGCTTCCCTCTTTGGAGGAAATCTGATCTTGCCTCTATGATCAACATTTGACGTCCCTGAAAATCATGAATTTATAGAGCTGGTTCCTGCCCATAAAGGGAAGGACACAGTTCCCTTTGCACACTGTTTTCATGACAGGGATAAATTCTCTTTGGGCATGAATACGTATCACCTATGACAGCTGCAGCCTGCTTCCCCAGGGGCATGGTTTTGGAAGTCAGGGGTGGAGAACACATTAGCACATCATAGTGTTTTGAAGACGTCGTCCAGAATTTTGTTCAGCTGACATACCTCATTAGACTAGAGATCGAAACGCTCTTTGTCTGATTTCTGGTTTTTAGGAAATGTGTCTGTGATTCTCCTGTCCACCTTTCCCTCTTTTCCTCCCTCCTCTGAGTCTGTGAGCTGCTGAGGGCAGAGTATGTCTTTCCTCTCTCTGTAACCTGCAACCAGCACAGGCCAACACACAGCAGGAGCTCAGCAGTGTTTGGGGAATGAATGAGTGAGCCACGGTTGCCTGTCTTCCTTATAACTTTTCTATTGTCCTTGGTTCGGCTATATCATTACCAACTTTAAGCTTCTGAGAGTCTCTCAGTGTTCTAAGGTAGCTGATGTGGTATCTCCAATTTAAAGATGAAAGTACTGAGGCTTAAAGAGATAAATCTTCCACATTATTTAGCTGATGGTGAAAGGGAGTCAAACACATAACCTGGTTCTGGAGAACCAATTCAGTAATAGGACATCAGAGGCCAGCCTAGACACACTCTGTGTCTGACGCTAAAGTGGTCCAAGATGGGAAGAAAGGCCTTAGCTGCATATGCAGCGACTGTGAAGTTTGGAGAGATTGTTTGCCACCATTCTGTGTACATGTCCTAAATGATTTGTGAAAGGTAGAACTTCTAAGTGATGAACTAGGATATTTGGGGGAAGAAATTTTTAAGTACCAAGGGCGGTAAAAGGCAAGAAGCTAGCAACAAACTAAAGATGAAATTTATAATAAAAATGGAAGCAGAACTTAAAGACTTGGAAAAATCTCAGCCTAGCTGTGTTGCAGACAATGGGAAAATGTGTTCAGATGAGAACACCAAAGGTGTGGCTAAGCAACCATTTGACAGGGAGACCTGCATAAACTGGCAAATGACTGGTGCCATTCATCAAGGCAATGGAAGAATGATCCAGAGGCATTTCAGAGATCTTGGGGGTAGAGGTGGGGGACTGCCCTTCCCATCATATGCCCAGAATGCCAGGACCTTGGGAGCAGAACACTATCAAGGCTCTGCTCCTTGGATTTTGGTGCAGTGCTCTTTGGCTGCACCAGTTGTGGCTTGAGTGGGCCCAGGTGCAGTTCAAGTTGCCCTTCCAGAAGGCACAAACAGTAAACGCTGGCAGTATTGGTGCATATGCTGTGAGGTGCACGAGCAAATCTACCCCTTCCTAGATTCCGAAGGTTGCCCAGGAGAACCCTTGGGCCCTGGCAGAGAAGAGCTGCAGGGGCGGGACCACTAAGGAGAGTCCTTACTATGGCAGTGCTCAGCGGAACTCTGGGAGTGGGGCCACCCCTGAGATATCAAATTGGTAGAGCCACCAGAGGGCAACTCCAGCCTGGAAAAGCCATAGGCATGAGATTCCAACCTGTGAGATATACCAGCAAAGCATGGGGACAGAGCCTGTGGAGCCTTGGGGCCCAACTCCTGCCCCAGGTCATCCAAAATGCAAGGCTTCGAATCCAAGATTATTTTGGAGCCTTATGAGTAAATGTCTACCCTGCTGGGTTTTGGATTTGGTCAGGACCTATTAACCCTTTCTTCTTTCCTATTTATCCCTTTTGGAACGGGAATGTCTGTGTCTCTCCCATCATTGTATTTTGGAAGCACATAACATGCTTGACTTCACAGGCTCACAGCTGGAGAGCAATTTGACTCAGAATGAATTGTACCTTGAATCTCACCCATATCTGATTTAGATATTTAGATGAAACTCTGAATTTTAGACTTCGGGGTTGATGCTGGAACATCAACATGAGTGCATTTCGCACGTGAGGACATGAGCTTTGGAGGGCCAGGGACAGAATGCTATGATCTGAATATTGGTGTCCCCTCAAGGTCATATGTTAAAAGCTAATACGTAACATGATAGTATTAAGAGGTAGGGTCTTGAGAAGTGATTAGGTCATGAGGTGATTATCAAAATAAAATGTATAATCCCATCCTTATGAATGGGATTAATGCCCTTCTAGGCCTATGTGACACAGAAGAGCCTGTGGGCTGTGGCAATGACCAGATGCCACCAAATGCAAGATGACCTGTTAGCACGGTGAGTGTACATGCTGTTGACCTGTCTGACCCACCTACCTTCCTGCATCTAGGCCAATGTGTGTGCAGAGACCTGCTCATAGGCATCTCTCAGCAACCCTCACTTCTACATCCTCAAGTTTTCCATCTCAACCCTCTACCCTCTCCAGCAATTCCTTCAAGCAAGATCCTTTAAAGAGTTGACTCAACTAGCTCCTTCCTCCAATTCTTTCCTGCGTCTGTTCTAAGCTTTCATTTTAAGTAGATCAAGGTCACCTGATTGTCGCTGCATCCAATTTCAGTCATTTCACCCGACGTATTCGCAGCAGAGGATCACACCCCCTTTTTTTGAAATTCTTCCTTCAGATGCCTGTTGGTTCTCTTCTCACCTCATGGAAACCCTTCCTCGTCTCCTTTTCTGGTTCCTCCTTATCTCACTGACTTCAAAGTGATGTCACATTCCACAGGTGTTTAAATGACATCTAAATTCTAATGGCTCTTAAAATTTTAAATCCAGCTGACACCTCTCTCTTCCAGATTTGTATGTCAAGCATATCACCTGGTCCTCGTATAATCTTCCCATCTCAGAAAGAGGCAATCCTATTTTTCCAGTGGCTCTTTGCCTCATCCAACATATTCTCTGCATCTTACAGCCAACCTGTGCACCAAGTCTTACTGGCTTTACCATCAAAATATGTCTGAAGTCTGGCCAGTCCTCAACGCTTGCACCCTGCGCCCCCAGACTATGCTAGCAGTGCCTCTTAGCTTCCCATCAGTGGTCTCTAAGTCATTGTTGGATGATTCTGTTATACACTGGATCATACTACTCTGCTGTTCAACTCCTCCTCTTGCTCTCCAACAGCTCCCATAAAAGTTAAAAAATGGCCCTATTTGCTTTGATCCCCAGCCAGCCCCCTGATACCATTTTCTTCTTCTTTGGTCCTTGCTCACTCCATTACTTCTGCACTGGCAACTGGGCTGGTCCCCAAGTGTCCACTCATGCTCCCACCTCAGGAACTTTGCGTTTGCTAGGATCTCAATGTAGCTCACTTCTTTATTTTCTTAGGTCCCTGTTAAAATGTCACACTGACCACTCACATTCTAGACCAAACCCTCTTCCATTACTGCACTCTAATTTTCTCCATAGCTCTATCACCATCTAATATTTTCATTTATGGTCATGGCCTACCCCCTCCCACTAAAATGTAAGTTTCTCTGGGACAGGACTTCACCTGTTTTGTCTTCTGCTCTCTCTCATATGTAGGATAGTGTCTAGCATATAAAAAGCTCTCAATGTGTTTAATGAATTAAATAATGCAGGTGGTAAAATAAGAAGCCAAATCAAGGTGGCAAGAATGGAATGGAAGGAGAAGGGGGCAGGAGATGAGTTGGCAGGTTTGGATCCATGGGATTTTACTTGCGGGTTTGTGACTTGTATCAGTGACTCAGTATTGGTTAAAAGGATGCAAAAAAAAAAAAAAAAAAAAAGAGTTCAATTTGTTTCCTGTTTACCATAATTGGCTTATGTTCTAAAGTTCCTATTGGTTCAAAATTAACTCCAAACAAAAGGGTGCGCACAGCTGCTCCCCGTTGCCCCAGCCTCCCCAAGCTTCCAAGCTTCTCCCGTGGTGGGCACACACCCTTCCTCTGGCACACACCTGCTTGCAGCAGGGAGCCCCCACATTTCCCCCCCCACAGGCTTGTGTTCCATGCATTTCTGACATAGGGAAGCATGTGCTGGACAAATCCAAAGGCACGAATTATGTTTTAGGATGCATAAGAGGATAAGAGAAAACTAAACTATTCGAAGTCATTCTGTGGTTAACACAATGCTCCAAATGTGGTTTGCTGTAAAAAGTGAATGCCTTGAGAAAATGTGTCGTTGAGGCAAGAAAGTGACAATTTAACAATGTGCAAGACTGTTCTTGAAATTCCAAGACTAGGAAACATGGTGTGCGAGCTTCTAACAGAAGAAATAAAACACATCCTCCCAGGGCGTATTGAATGAAAATCACAATGCACCAGTAAATGATGAAAAGAGAATGAACAGAATAATACTGTCCACAGGGATTATGACCTTTATGTTCCATAACAAATTGCACAGAGGCACGAAAATCAAGTTTCTATTCTCTCAGTGCCACTCTGCTTTCCCTTTATAGTTAATTAACCTTTTATGTGACAGAATACTTTTGGCATAACACTTTCATATTTATTGGTCCATAACTGAGATGGATAAATCATTTTCAAATGTGGAATGTGTGTAGAACCTTGACTTCTTGCAGTGAGTTGCAGCTGTACATAGTTCTCAAGTGTGTAAAATTTAGAACTGTGCTCAAATAACAAGACTTTGTTTTTCTAGGTTTATGTTCAAGTAAAAGAGACTTCAATAGACAGCCTTTATTAACTGCTATACAAATCATTCTCTTTTTGTTATTAGAAGACAGCAAAATAAGATTGATTTTCTTTCCTTTTTGAAACAATAGACTATCCAAATTAAAAAGCATACCATATTATAAAAACATGTCACAGAACACAAAATTGTGCAAACAAAAAAATTAATTAAGATGATTTTCAAGTTCCCGAGTGGATTCATTTATTGACTAGGCACGTTGGTGAGATGACTATTCTTAAGCAGTCCATAAATAGAAGGAAAATTCCTGAAAGAGAGGAAAATGAAATATATTTGTATATATCAAAAAATTAATAAAAATTATATGCTCTGTTGGGGATGGTAGGGTTTAGAGAAAGCAAGCAAGTAGAAACTTAATAGAAATAAGGATGTTTATAGAAACAATGTAAAAGTGAATTATTAAATTAAGGACATAACATTTGTATTCAGTAAAGACAGATGAATGACTAGTATGATGATGATTACAATACTATCCATTATGACATCTAAGGAGTGATTTCAGAATGGCAATGCCTTCTTTTACATAAACCCTCTCATATTAATATGAAATGGTTCCTATGGGTCCACTCTGGCATAGTCCTTGCATTTAGTCATCTGATAAGAAACTGAACTTTCAGATACTTTTCAATTTTTTTATTAAGCAACTCCAGATAACTTGTTTTGATATGTTATACCAAGCAAATCTTCATTATTTCAAAAACCAGGTAGCCATCAGGAGGAAAAAACCCAATCACAGTGGAGAATTATCCACTGAGCAGGCATCTACTTGTTACAGTTCTGGTCACACTTGCCTCAACCTAAACAACTTCTCAACACCACGAAGTGCACCCAAAGCAACTCAGTGCACCCTTTATGGCTCCTTAGACCTAGCCCCTTCCTTTCTCTCCAGAGTCGTCTCCCTTAATTTCTCTCTGGGGACTCCTTATATGTCCCCAAACACATGATGCTGTTTCACGTATCACTTAACACCCCCTCTTCTACCTGTACTGGCCCGTTATGGTTAACATTTTTCTCCTCCCTGTTTGCAAAATTTAGACTTTCAAAACCCATTCAAATTTCATCTCCTCCCTATCTTCAGACCAACTCCATCGCTTTCTCCTCTGCAGTGTCTCTGCCTTTATCTAGCTTATTATTGCAGGGTGCCAGGCACACAGAGGGCATCTCAGTGCCACCGGCACGAAGCATCAGTATTTGAACGAATCAGATGCAAACTGTTACTTTAAAGAATAATACTTTAAAAAGTTAAATATCTAATACAGCAAATCTATCGAGTAAGGCGTTGCTTTAGCTAACCAGTAAATATTTCTTGAGTGTCTTGTGACTGCCTTAAGTTTAATAAAATGTGACAGACTCACTCGTGACTCTCAAGGAACTTACTGGAGGTGAAGGACAATCCCCACAACATCAACTGACAGGTCAGAATTAGATACCTGCCAATCGAGTGCTCCCAGCCAGTATTCTTGGAGGGAGAAAAAGAGTTCTCTTTTAGCTGAAGGAGTGAGGGAAGACCTTGAAGAACTGGCAGGATCTGGATAATCAGAGAGAGGAAAAGGTGGGAAAAGACCCAGGAAAGTGCTAGTGGAGGTCTTGTCTAGTTCTTCAGAGAGCTAGTCGGACTCTCAGAACAGAGGCCATCTCCCTTACTCCAGTGTGTCCACCATGTTTCACACAGACTGCCCATTATGGGCCAGTCTTTTTTTTTTTTTTTTTGAGTTGGAGTCTCACTCTGTCGCCCAGACTGGAGTGCAGTGGCCGCTCCCGGCCACCGCAGCCTCGACCTGCTGGGCTCCGGTGATCCTTCCGCCTCAGTCTTCCGAATAGCTGGAACTACAGGCACGCGCTACCACGCCCGGCTGATTTTTTGATTTATCGTAGAGATGAGGTCTCGCCAAGTTGCCCAGGCGGGTCTCGAACCCGCGGGCTCAGGCAATCCACTCACCTCAGTCTCCCAAAGGTGCG
>CAUYQG010297606.1:0-13930 GCA_963574415.1 Tarsius wallacei
TTTGAATCAGAGTCTCATTCTGTCGCCCAGGCTGGAGTTCACCGGCATGCTGTTCACGACCACCGCAGCCTTGACCTGCCGGGCTCAGGTGATCCTTCCACTTCAGCATTCCAAGTAGCTGGAACTACAGGCATGCACCACCACTGGCTAATTTTTTGATTTATGGTAGGACAAGGCCTTGAACCCCTGGACTCAGGCAATCCTCTCGCCTCGGCTTCCCAAAGTGCTCGGATTACAGGCTTGAGCCATTGCGCCTGGCCTCTTCAAATATTTTTAATAATTAATCCTGATCTCTGAAGAAAAACATGAACAAAAAAAGCATATTCTATTGTAATAAGTGAGCTCCAGAATCTTCTGAATTTTGTACTGTTGTCACCACGGTCAGCCTCGTCTTTCTAAAGAGCTTGACTAAACTAACCAAATCTTTTGACATTTTAAATGTCAGAGAAAATAGTTTCTAATCTTTACAAATTTTGTCAGGACTCCTTCTAGGTTTAAAAGGCTATGGAAATGCTTGAATCCATTTCACGCTTGATAATTAATGGAGCATCTTTGAAACTGGCTGAAGAAGGAGAGAGGTACCATTATTTTTTCTATTGCAAGGTGGACTTTTCAACTTTTTCTTTCCCAAACTATTTTTGTTATGCAAGTTGGGAGGCAGCTATGTTTTCATGATATTTATGCACAAGTATTGGTTTTATGTACTATCAACATAAATACCTTACATTTTTTAGTAGTTTTGAGAATAGAGATCTCATTATAGTCACACCAATATGTGGAGAAGCCGTCAGTGTTTTACAACTGCATTACTGCAAGAAAAGTATAAAAAAAAGGTACGTGTCATGGTGCCATATTCTTGAATGATGGGACTTAAGACAGATATTATCCCATCTTCTGAGACTTTGCAATGTAAGATATCATGACTGACTGTTTTTGGTCAAGAGAAATAGGCTGTTTCTGTCATCATTGTTTGGAGCCATAGAAATTAATCTTATGCCACCAATATCTGGGGAAGCCAGGGATCTCGGTGTGTGGTGGCAGGGGGCCAGGTCTTGATTCATCCTTGGAGGTTTTGTCTCTGCCCTTTCATGAGTGATCGCTGGAGACCACTTTATACATATGATTTCACTTTAGCATCAGGATTGGTCTGGGGTGGGAGTGCTTCCGGGGTCAAGTTGTCAAGGCGACAGATGGACTCCTGTCTCCTGAATGACAGAGCTGCTCTGCAACAGGCCTGGGTGTGGCCCCATTGGGGCCTGGAATCCTGCCTTGGATGGGAGTCGCTGGCGGTCCCGAAGTCTTCTGCACTCATACCAAAGGGAGCCACCATCAGCCTCCTATTCCATGGGCTGTGGAGTACTCCTGGTGATGAGTTAGGGAGGAGGAGGGGCAGAGAGCCACCATCGACATCCTACTCATTGGGCCTTACTGAGATGCCACCTCCCAGCTCAAAGGAGCACTTGGTAATGAGTTAGGGAGGAGGAGGGGCAGGGTGCCACCATCAGCATCCCAACGGTGGACTCTACTCAGATGCCACTTCCCAGCTCAAAGGAGCACTTGGCGACGAGTTAGGGAGGAGGAGGGGTAGGGCGCCCCTGCATGGTCCCCAGGCCCTCTTCTCCATGGGAAAGTGGAGCTGCCTGCAGTTGGGAGGGACTGCAAGGTCCTGGCCTCTGCTAGATGAAACCACAGGCAACTGTCCCTTGAACAGCAGCCAGGAGACCACTTTGTCACCTGGCGATGCAGTTGGCGTCTTGCCCCGGTTTCTTCCCAGAATACAAATAGCACACAAGGCTCAGCATCCCTGTGAGACCGTCTCCTGGTGTTTAATAATTCCTGGTGTTTATTTAGTGCCTTTCTCCTCTCCCAAGAGCTTACTCTAAGAGTTTTCCATATGTTACTTCCATCACCCTCCTCACAGCCCCGTGCCTGGTTGCTTGGAGAACGGTGCTAATGGGGCCAAGGTCAGCACTCAGCCCTCACGAGCCTCCTGGGAGCAGCCCTGACTGCACTGGTCTCATCGTATAGCAACTTTGCAAAGATTACGGGAGAACACAAAGATGACGACGATGGTGATGATGACAATAATCACGGCAGCTAACCTTTAGTGAGCATTCACCCTGTGCCAGGTATTTCCCAAGTGACTCTATCATACAACTAATTCAGCCCTCCCAAAGCTTCAGGAGAGAAGCATTGCTGTTAGGACCTTTTTAAAGAAGAGGAAACTGAGGCCCAGGGAGATTAAGTATCTGGCTCAAAGTCACATAGAAAATGATGAAGCAGGCTGGACGCAGTGGCTCACACCCATAATCCCAGCACTTTGGGAGTACGAGGCGAGAGGATTGCCTGAGCCTTTGGGTTGAAGACCAGTGTAGGCAACTTGGCAAGACCTCGTCTCTATAATAAATCCAAAACTTAGCCGGGTGTGGTGGCACATGCCTGTGGTTCCAGCTACTTGGAAGGTTGAGGCAGAAGGATCGCCTGAGCCTGGCAGGTCGAGGTTGCGGTGGCCGTAAGCATGCCCCTGCCCTTTCAGCCTAGGCGGCAGAGTGAGACTGACTCAAAAAAAAGAAAGTGATGAAGCAGGGATTCCAATTCCGTCTGCTTCGAGGGACCGAGTTCAACTACAACTCAACGCTGCCTCCCAAGAGGAACACTGTGGCTAGCACCACTCACTTCACAAATACCCTATCGTCTCTGTATCTCAAGCACACTTATGGGCACAGAGGAAGGGACGGGGAGTTGAGAAGAGAGACACAACCCACACCCAAAGGGCACCACCGGGCACATGTGTTGGGTGCAGTGCTGCACACACAGGCGCTGTCTCATTTAACCTTTACAAACAACATGGAGAGGTGGGGGCCACTGCCTCCGTTTTATAGATTGGGAGACTGAGGGTCAGAAAGGCCGAAGAATTTGAATACGGACATTCAGTGGAAGATCCAGAATTAGAAAAGAAATCTGTCTATTCCAGTGCATATGCTGTTTTCATGAAACTCAAATAACAGCCCCACTTTAGTTAAAGGAAACACTACAGGCAAGAAAAAAATAGAAGCCCAGAGGAGACACACAGAGTGGTCAGGAGAGATGGTGCCCAGGATGAGAACTGCACATTTGGGCCCCCGGGGCTGTGTCTGTGTCCTCCTCACAAGCCGTACTCCAACAGAAAGCAAGGGAGGGAAAGAACGGAGGTTACCAGCCAGTAAAACAGGGGCACACAATCTGCTTATTTGTTTATCGGGTGGATTCGGCAATACAGCCTAGCTAGACTGGGCAAGGTCGAGGCTCAATGCATGTTTGAAAGATATCAACGTCCAAAGAGCTTCCCTCTGCCATTTCAAGAAAGTGGGACTCATTTCTCAATCTTTCCCTCTCTGGGAACCCCAGACGGCTTTGGGAGACAAATGGCCCCTGGAAGCCAGGGCCCTGGAGTCAGGTGCGCCCCGTCAGCACTGGGCTCTGTCATTCCCCACAAATCTGAGCTGTGGGCTCAGAAAGTGGGGGTGCTAACAGGACTCATGACATGGGATTATTAGATCGAGGGAGAAAACAAAGGTCAAGGCTCCCGATCAGAGCTCAGTAGAGGCTAGCTATTGTTCGAAAGTAAAGGTCTCCACGAGAAATAAACCGTGGAACTGTGCTTGTGTTTCTCGATCTTGCTGGGTCACCTGGGTTGTACACAGAATCTGTGTTCTTGCTGGGTCCCCTGTGGTCATATATGGAGTCTCCCTGTTTTTGCTGGGTCACCTGCAGTCGTACACGGAGTTTCTGTGTTCTTGCTGGGTTCCCTGTGGTCATACATGGAGTCTTCACATTCTTGCTGGGTCACCTGTGATCAGACACGGAGTCTCCTTGTTCTTGCTGGGTCTCCTGCAGTGGTGGTACATAGTCTCATTCTTGCTGAGTCACCTGTGATCACACGCGGAGTCTCCCCATTCTTGTGGGGTCACCTGTGGTCATACACAAAGTCTCCCTGTTCTTGCTGGGTTACCTGCGGTCATACATGGAGTCTCTGTGTTCTTGCTGGGTTCCCTGTGGTCACACATGGAGTCTCCCCATTCTTGTTGGGTTGCCTGCGATCATACACAAAGTTTCCCTGTTCTTGCCGGGTTACCTGCGGCTGTACCCGGGAGCTCACTGGTGCTGTCACTCAAATGCTTCTGACAAGCTCATCAGTCTACTTTTCCGCATGCATTCATTTTTGGGAGGGAATTGTGCTTCTTCAGCAGGTAGTTTCAGAGTGTGTCGGCAGGAGGTTCTGGGCACACTGGTGAGTGGCTGGGTGGAGGCCCACACTGGTGGTAATTACGAGCACACGCGTGCTGGGATCACACATGCATATGGTGCATGTCACATCATGATCCCCCATGGCCTGGTCTTACACAAGGATGCTCCAGCTGGCTGGCTGGGTACCTGTGACAGCTGTGAACACTGCAGAGCCAGTTCCTGGACCGCAAGTTCTTTCTGGCTTAAACATCAAAACCAGAGGAAAGAAAAACTCCAATTGTTTCCTGTGTGTTATCCTCGAGTCAGACAAGGCAATCTGGGTATGAACTATACCTGAAAGCAATGCTTCCACGGTGGCTAGCAAACCAGACTATTGTTCCCCTTTAGTTAAACCTGATCTAATTAAGGGTGAGGTGTAGAATTTTGCTGCAATGCTCTGAGATCCTTCAACAAGTCACTTAACATCAGTATTATTCCATGAGTTGCCAAGGTATTACCCAACTGGCAGCTGGTTGTTTCATACACAGACAACATTGTAAGGCTCCGAGGCTGGTCTCAAACAAGCTCCAAACACCCTTTCCTTCCAGCCCCCAGTACCTTGCTGTCTTCTCAAAGAGCTCTCCTATCTGCTAGGGACAAGTCATGACACACACCCAACAGTCATTCGGGGACTTAGGCTGGGGAATTTCTCCTCAGGGTGTCACAAGGCAGCAGGGACCCAGATGAGGGCATACAGCTTCTCCGCCCTGGAGACTTGCTGGAAGTGTGTCCTGCCCACGATCGCAGCGTGGACACGTCTCTGAGGAAGGACAGGGGAGTCAAGCCTGTTGCGTAGGAAGGGAACATAAGAGAGGGAGCAAGGGGACATGTCTACCACAATGGACCCAGCTCCACTCCATGCAACTCCCCAGCCATCTTACTAGTCTGCTTCGAACTTAGAAATGTTTTTCATCAGGACTCCACTTCCTCCTTGATAAAACACACATCAAGGAATCTAGCCGGGGACCTCTTGCAGCCGTGTGGGTAGCAGGGCTACAGCTAGCTCTGTAATTCTCTAAGTGCTCTGGGGCTGGAGGAGAGGAACCAGGTGCACCCGCACTGACTGCGTTCCTCATCAGTGGGAAGATGACAAGACATGGCCCACGGGAAGGAGGCAGGACAGCACGTTGTGGGTTGTGGATGCCCCACTAAGGTTCACAGCACTGCCCACCCCCTAGATGGCCGTCAGCCCACTGGCATGCCTGGTGTTCCAGGAGCAATGGACTGTGGACTTAGTTGAGCGGTAGTACTGCAAGCATCACCAGGTCTCCCCAGGGAGCTGGCGGTGAGCTTTCCTCAGGGGGCTGAAAGTACTGCCCCATGGGGGTGTGGTGGTGAGAAGGCTCCTCGGCAAAGGCCACCTGAAGCGTGGTCTGGTTTCCTCTAGTGAGTCCGGGTTCAGGCCCATGTCCTGGCGCATCTGGAAAGGCCAGCGGGAGCCGGGCTTTCTGATCCAGAGCCGCAGAAATTGACGAGGTCAGGGACGGGAGCTTCTCTGGGACCTGAAGGGAAGTTGCAGCAGAGTCCCCGAGAGGGGCCGTTAACAGGTTGGCGCCCTGAAGGGGCCAGAGCAGGACCGCATGGAGGGCGAGGTCACAGAGGTCACCAGGCATCCCCCTTGGGTGACGGTCTGGGTAGGAGATTGCTGTGGCTGGCTTTCACGTGCCCACTATGTCGTGGGGCAAAGGCAAACCTGTGGTCCCTAGAGAGCGTGGCCTGGCTAGGACCGGTCAGGAGCGGTTTCTTCCGGCTTGGCCTGTAGACACGTACTCAGAAGGCTCCGCAGTGCTTGATAAAACGTAGATCCCAGGGTTCCACTCAGACTTAAGCAATCAGTGTGTCTTGGAGCCAGGACCACACAGTCTATGTTTTTGAAAAGCACCCCACCCCACCCACACGTGGAGTTTTAGAAACTCTGAGGTGTTAAAACTGCTGAGATACAGCAGAGTTCAAAGAACTTAAAGACAGGAAATTTGAGTTCTAGTCTTGCTGTCACTTACCCTCACTGAACCTTTGTTTCTTCATCTATGTAACGGGGATAATGTATTTCCCGAGAAGGGTTCCTTAAATGACTGGAGATAATGCTAATGTCTGTGTGGATCACGTTTCTGAGCCAAAGAAAATCTTGGAGACCTCCTCCACAGTCCCACACCAGGTCCGAAAATGGTCAGTCATCTGAGTTCACCCATGTAACGGCCTTAGCTACATGTGTCTTAGAAGGCTTCTGGTGAGCTCTTACTTCACCCAGAACTTGCAGCCCGGTGTGAGAGCCTGGCATGAGGAGGCAGATGGCTTGCTCTAACAAACCCCAGAGCCAGGGGGGAAAAGGACCTTGAGGGGCTGACGTCTTAAGGTTAATTCCAAGGACATTCAATGTGCTAAGTTTCTCAGGACGGTAGCTGAGGTTGAACATTGAGAAGTGAAGAACAGGATTAGAGTCCTGAACGAGCTGACGAATTGGAGAAATAGTCAGGGACAAAGAAAAAAACAGATCAAGAGGAAGAGTCCTCAATGCTGCATAGAAGGAAGGGTCATTATCCTCAGCATAACAGGCCATGGGCCCAGCCACATGAGGACCTCAGGCTGAAGCGGACCAGGGAGGTCCGGCAATCACTGCAAACGTAGCAGGAGAACTGGGTGCACCAGCGGGGTGCAGTCTGCAGGACCATGAGGTCATCGCCACCTTCTCAGCCCTTCATGAGACCCCTTTGTCCACTCAGGATGCCACAACTTGAGCGCACGGAGCACAGGGATATGGTTCAGGAGATAGAAATAAAGACGATGGAGCCATTGGAAATCAGGAGCTGTGAGAAACAGTGGCGCGAGCTGACATGACTTAACCTAGAGAAAGGCAAGCCAAGGGGAGACTTAGCTCTTCCAGGCCACGAATTGGAGTTGAGAGTAGCCAGTTGCTCTTTGTATTCTGTCAAGGAGCGAACAGGCTCAAGGTTCAACAGGAAGCAAGTGTGTTGAGTAAAAGAAAACACTTCTTGTGTTTTGATGAGAGTTGAATCTGAACAGGCTCTTATGGCAGAAGCACGACAGGCTACGTGATGTGGATCTAACAAAATGTCCGATTTAAACTATTTTGAAAACCATACTGACTGGATTTGGAATCAGCCCCAGAGCTGTGATTCTGGGCAGGGAATTAACTTATCTGGGCCTCTGCATCCTCGTCAAAACAAAGGTAACTGACCAAATGTCTTCTGCAGTCTTTCACAGTTCTGGAAAGATGCATTTACTCTATGATATTCACAAGCAATGTTGCGGCTGCATCTAACATGCTAAAGTTTTCTTTCCAATGAAAGGAAAACAGCAAACATGCTGGGAATTTGGGCACTTGACCTGGGTTTCATGGGCGCATGTCACGAGTTGGAGAAACTGGGGAGAAACAGACAGGACTTATGGGGGGCGCATTTGGTTCTGAGAGAAGGGTGGAGAAAAGAGCGTGCAAGATACTCCCAGGGAGAGGAACGTGTGGGTGGAAGGGAGCACGAGCGATCCCAGCAAGACACCCAGGAGCAAGGATGGGAGGAGGAGACTGGAGGATGCGTCGGGATATGCTGACTGCTGTAGTCCGAGTGCCTGTGTCCTCCCAAAAATCTGTCAAAATCTCATCTGTCCTATTTAAGAAATGGGGACTTCTGGGAAATAATTAGGTCACGTGAGCACAGTCCCCATGGATGGGATTAGTGCCCTTGTAAAACGGGCCTGGGGACTTGATAGCCCCTCCACTATGCAAGGATGCAGCAAGGAGATATCATTGAGTCAGAAAGTGAGCCTTTATCAGATGCCGAGTCTGCTGGTGACCTTGGACTTCCAGCCTTCAGAACTGTGAGCGAAGAACTCCTGTTGTTTATAGGCCATTCAGTTTACACTACTTTGTTACAGAGGCCTAAAGCGACTAGGACATGGGTTAAGAGGAAGCCTTAGCTAAGAGGACAAGTGAAGCCCAAAGCCCTGATTTAGACTCAAAGCAGGGAAGGCGACCACGGGAGGAACTGCCAGGAGACCAACCACCACCAGAAACCAAGAGGGCTCAGACTGTGTTCAGGCGGGGCAGGGAGCGGGACAGACTTGGTTTCCATTTTGCCTTTGCCACTTCGCGATCGTGGGCAAGATGCTTATCTTTGTTGGAACAGTTTCCAGATAATAAAACAGGGATAACATATCTACTTCATAATGTTCTAGTGAGAATCGAAAGTGACGATGTGCCTGACACATAGAGTGCATGGAAAACCTGCTGTGACTCTGACCTTGGCCTGGGAGTTGAGTTAAGGCAGAACAAAAAGAAACATCCATGACCTCATGGTTTACAGAAAAGCCTTATACTGGATTGGCACTGGATTGGATGATGCAAAGTAACTTTTATGCCGCAAGTTCACCTAGCTTCCCTCGATCGATTCTCAGAAACACAACTTCAGAGTGGGTATTGTTGGCCCATTTTGCGGACGAGAAATTGAGATGGAGTAGAAAATGCCTTGTCCAAGATCAGTTGTGACAGCTATTCACTTCTTCTGGCTCCAAAGTCATTGCTTTTTAAAAATAACTTCTATTTCATGGGCATGAAAACAGGAAGAACAGAGGCGACTGATTAGTTTTAAAATTATAAGCAAGTTAGCTGAGCAACGTGAGCCTGAATGGGCAACCTGGCCTGATGTGGGCAGTGGTCTACTGACGGCCCCTCATCCCATAGGTGACCAGACCCTGCCTGGTGCTCAGGTTGGCTGAGCTGGGCTAGGATGGAAGGAGCTGGGTGAGGCTCTCACCTCACAGGCTTGGAGGGCTGTCCTCAGGGGAATCACCGCTCATACCCACACTGCCACCAACCCTCCAACACTAGCAAAGTACGGGCCACAGCAGCCCAGTCTTCCACACGTCACCCCTACGGAATGCACAGGAGTTTCCCTTTGTGTCTTTAAATGGAAGTGGTCACCCTTGTCTCCAGGAGTCCCTCATGACCCTTAAGACTGTCACAGAGTCACTCAGCTCTTCTCTCCTCTCAGCAGAGTGGCCAACTCTCTGTGCTCTTTTACAGAAAAAGTCATTCTTAGCCGGCAGAGCAGGCTGTGACTCTCCCTGGCCCCTCAGAGGCTGACCCCGGGCCTAGGTGCTCACAGCTGTCGAGGCGAGGCTGCTTCCGGCCTGAGACGGATGCCCCATGGGCACTGCCCTCGCAGATCCTCTGGTCTCTTCTCAACCCAGAATGCACCACTCTCCGGGGCCCTTTCTTGCTCTGGGACTGTAAGAAAGGGCTGACATTTTCTTTTCAAAACAGTTTAGATCGAAGTCTGCTGGATGCAAGGAACATGACTAAGTGATTTCTTCAAGACCTTTCCAGCTGGTGATTCATCAGACACAGAATTTTAAGCTGGAACAGACCACCGTGTTCTGGGCCAACTGTCTCATTTTTGCAAATGAGGCTGGAGTGAGGTCCATGGAGGCTGAGCGGCGTGGAGGCTGCTTGCTGCAGGAGTGAGCGTGGGAACTGAAGTCAGAATTCTGCGTTTGAGACCCAACTTGACCACTTGCATGCTGCGTGACCTTGAGCAAGTCACTGACCTCTGGGACTCCAGCTCAGTACGCATAGCATGAAAATACTCTACCTGTTCCACCTGCCTCCCAGTGTTCTGAGGATAGGACGTCTGTGGAGGAAGGAAATGATAAGCCATGACGTAGCACCTTCCCATCAAGCTGCATCATTAAACTGTTCATTTAGGTCACACGGTGGCAATTCCAGCGATTTCCATCACGCAGTGTGGCCTTCTTGTCACTTTTCCGGTTCCATAGTTACATGATCTTCTCGTAAGGCACTGCACTAATTTGGTCTCCACATGTTTTTCTTTAAGCCCCTGGGCACACAAAAACTCCGACAGCGGGAATCTGACTGGCTCCGACAGATGACAGAGCGGCACCGGGAGCTCCGTGGGGAGATCACAGGCCACCAGTGCTCACGTCATGGTGAAGCCTGAGCCCTGATGGCTGGCTGCCAGGCACAAGGCACACTTGCTACCCATGTCCATCCCCAGCTCATAGTCTCGTGGTGCAGGCTGGAAGCCGGGGCTGTCCACTCACTACTGTCACGGACTCTTGGGCCATGCGCATATCTCCAGGTTGAATGGAATGAGCACAGGAATCCCACGTGTACCTCAAAGGTTGAATAGGACAAGCATGGGCTAGAAGCTGGGGCTTTCTCCTCGATGCTGTCATAAGCTCCCAGGCCCCATGTGTTCCTTAAGGGACAAATGGAACGAGCATAGGCCAGAAACTGGGCCTGGCTACTTGATGCTATCATGGACTCTTGGGCCCTGCACATGCCTCGGGGGTTGACTAGCATGCGCATGAACCTCAAAGAGCCGTGATGACAGATACTCAGAGTTCACGCTGGACAGATATCTGGGGATGCGTCTGGTGTGCTATCAGCCTGTGGTCCAGAGAAGAGGCAGCAGATGCCGCTCCATCTCATAAATGAAGGTGGACCTGAGGGCTGTGTGCTCCCACGGACCACTCGTGAGCAGGGGCCCGGCCTCTAAGCCCTAGCGTCACTCTGGACCCTGGAAAAGACCAGCCACACTTTATCCAGCCCCTTTATGGAGAGGGCACCCAGCCCTCGGGAGGCTGAGCAAAATCATCTCTCTCACCCAACAAGAGATGTGTATGCACCGCCCGTGCTGAGACACTGCGGTCCTTGGGTACGACAGGACAGAGTGGCACGTTCCTTTCTTGTAACCAAGGGCTTCCCAGACTTGATGGGGAACCTTCTTCCGGTTCCTGGGGAGAGCTGGGTCTCTTCTCGAGCAGTGGTCTTTGGCCCTCAAAGAGTACAACAGATAAATCCTACTTTATCCTGTTTTCTTAAACATAAAAAGCATTTCAGACTTCCAGAAACATGGGGAGGTCAAGCTAATAATAAATAGGGAGTACAGCTCTGTGCTCCAAGCAATAAAAAGGGAGAAAAGGGAAAAAATACTGCGAGCCAGTTCAGCCAACAATTTCCACGTTAAAAAAAAAAAGTTCGAGTTGGAGCCATGTGGTCTCAATAAAGTAGTAAAATATATTTTCTTTACCCTGCACCTCGTATGCCCATAACCTTCCTTCTAAATCATCTCGAGCCAGCCTCAAATCACTCTGACCACAAATCACTTGGTGGCTTTGGTCTCCAGGCAGTGGAATGCGCCAGGGCCGCCGGGGAGTCGCTACCATGCGCTCCAGGGAGCTGCGCCCCTGGTTCGGGCAGACCCCCGCAGGCCCTGCAAAGCCTCCGCGCTGAGACAGCACATGACATCATAGCTCAGCCGCTCAGGAAAAACTGCAAGGGTTGCAGAACAGCACAACATGCCACAAACCACAGTGGGCAGATAAAGTGAGGAACAGCCTCCTTACAAAAACATTCGCCAGTACCACAGGCCGCTGGCAGAGACGCACTTAATGACATTCACAGAGACCACTGTGGCCATGGGCCCCACTGCTTAAGAGCTGACCAGCAGATGGGAAGGTCGCTGAAGCCTCACGTAGAAATGGAAAAGCCAGGAGTGTTGAGGTTTATGTCACTGCCCTTTATAACGTGCATTACGATTAGATTAGATGGACAAGGCTTTGTGGGGACTCCCAGGTGAGCTGGACCTCGGCAGTAACCTATCTTTAAATTTATAGCTGGAGATTAAGTGCAGCTCAAGGTGTGAGAAATCAATTACTCTATTCATTATTAATTTAGGAGACGCTTAGCTTTCCTGCACATAAACAAAGTTCACACGACTGCCATCTGCCATCACAGCAGAGGACACAGTCTTATATTTTGCAAGTGCCATTGGGGCTTTTGTGTGTCTATTTATTTTTTTAAAAAAAGGAACCTGTTCAAAGAGTTATGTCTGCAGACCCTGAAGGGACGTAAGTACATTGGGTGTGCCTTCAGGCACCTCTGGGAAACAAAGTTCAACATGCACTGGCAAAGTATGATCAAAGCTCAAGGGGAAAACTGTCCCAATAAAAACACTGTTCCAGAGAGTGCATAAGCATCATCTCACGGTAACTGCTGAAGTGGGAGTTTTAAAGGAGATCCCGCAGAACCTTTCAGGAGACAAGAAGGGTATGCCTAAAAAGTCTCACGCTATTTCTAATTTTAGCCCTAGAGAGCCCTCATTGCAGCTAATTCTGGTCTGTGATTTCACCTAAGTGAAGGGAGAATTTTAATAACAAAAAGAAAGAAAAAAAGAAAGAAAGAAAAGACCCAGCAAAACCACACAACAAACAAATAAATAACAAATGAAAACACCCATCGTCCTGATCAAAGTTGGTCTCTTTCCTAAAGGGACAATGAAAAATTTTATAGTAACGATAGACACTTGTGTCCAACAGCTATGAGCTTGTCAGAAACAGTTATTTCATAGCCTGGCAACAATCTCCTCCATCAGACACCCGAGGATCCTCTCGGGTGGGGGCTGGGAGAGGCAGAGTCTTAGGTTACTGAAAATAACCTGCTTGCCATTATGGGGGCAATTATAAGCTAGAACTCGCTTTTGTAAATTGCTGGGTTCCACACACATTTCCTAGGGACTTATCAGCAACAGAATGAACAGGCCTTCCCAGAGCTCCGCTTGGAGGAGAGGTCTACTGAAAGCCTTTTTCCTCACCGTGCCCACCAGGATGTTAAGCTACATTCCAGTATCGATTCACCGTGCCCACCAGGATGTTAAAGCCACATTGCACTATCGGGACACTTTTCTCCATCATCACAGAGCTGATGCCAGAGGTCTCAGGAGGGCGACCCCTTTTCAGTGGTCTCCCCTGTCCCTGGCCCGCCCGTGTGTGAGGGGTTTCGACCTGGGCCTCCGGGCCAGGGTCTCCATGCTGGTACGGGTACACCGGAAACCGCTCTTTAAAAGCCAGCTTCTTATTTCTGCATTAGATCATCTCAGGCATTCACCAAGACTGAATATTTATGAACCAGGGTCACCAAAGTGCCCCACAAAAGCTGGTGGGGACGGCGGGGCTTCCGCGTTGGGGGGTGGGGGGAGACGGGGTCTCCAGGCCTCGCTCTTCCCTGCTGACTCTGCCTGGCACTCGTCCCCAGAGCCGCGGCCACCCGAGTGCCACCGACCAGCGGGGCCACGCGAAGCCTTCCAGGAGGAAGCGAGACCGTGGAGGTGGCCGCGGATCCGGCGGGACGGAGGACAGCCATCCCATAGAGTGAGCCCCATGACAACAGGCAGCAGGGGCGCGGCCACCAGGCACCGGCAGGGGCGGGGGACGGCGAAGGCGACGCCCGGCCCCGCGGGCAGGCGCCCCGAGTACCCGGCGAGCCCGCGCGGCGCCGCGGGGGCTGTCAGACCAGCGACTGCGCGAGTTTCCTCCCCTCCCCGCGGGGCCGCAAAGAGGTCGGGGCGGATTCAAACTCACCCGGCGCGAACCGCTCCAGGCCCAGAAGCGCGCAGAGGGGGCTTCTGCCGGCTCCTTTTGAATGGAAGGAGCGGGGGGCGGGGGGAAATTCGACCCCACGCCGTCCTCCCCTCCCCCGCGCCGACCCGCGCCGCGGAGAAGCCGGCAGAGCGGGACCCCAGCGCCAGAGGGCCCCGGGAGGGCCGGGGACTCGCGTGGGGACGGGCGTGGGGACGCGGGGACGTGGGGACGGGAGTGGGGACGCGGGGCGGGCGTGGGGACGAGGGGC
>CAUYQG010297611.1:0-22318 GCA_963574415.1 Tarsius wallacei
CACAGAATGGGAAAAAAATATTTGCCAACTGTGTATCTGACAAAGGCCTAACATCTAGGAAGGAATTCAAACATGCTGCAAGGAAAAAAACAAACAACCCTATTAAAAATGGGCAAAAGATATGAATAGACATTTTTCAGAAGAAGACATACAAGCAGCCAACAGATACATGAAAAAATGCTCAGCCTCACTAATCTGCAAAGGAATGCAAAGTAAAACTGCACTGAAATACCACTTAACTCCAGTCAGGATGGTCATCATCAGTAACTCAAAAAACAACAGATGCTGGAGAGGATGTGGGGAAAAGGGAACACTTTTACGTTGTTAGTGGGAATGTAAACTGGTACAACCTCTGTGGAAAACAGTGTGGTGATTTCAAAAAATCTGAAAATCGACCCTCCATATGACCCAGCAATCCCCCTTCTGGGAATATACCCAGAGGAACTCAAATAACTTTATAATAAAGATACCTGCACACGCATGTTTATCCCAGCATTATTCACAATAGCAAATCATGGACTAGCCATGCTGCCCATCGAAAGTGGACTAGATAAAGAAAATGTGGTACATTTACATGATGGAATATTATGCAGCCATAAAGAAAAACAAAATTATGAACTTTACAGCAACCTGCATGGAATTAGAGGCTATAATACTCGGTGATCTGTCACAGAAATGAAGATCTGAGTATCACGTGTACTCACTCATAAGTGGACCTTGAATATTTATCATAATACCATAAGAAAGGGATTGGCAGTAGTGGGACACTGCCAGCGGAAGGTGGGGCACACAACTTCAATAAGGGTACCCATACTTTACCTGTATGATGACTACATATGTATCTAACTCTCATTTGTACCCTACATTTTAAAAATAAAACAAAATAAAGATAAAAAAATTAAAAAAGAAGAAAAGAAAATGTGGAAAAATTGGAACCCTCATAAATTCCTGGTGGGAATGCAAAGTGATGCAGCTGCTATGAAAATATTGGATAACTTCAACATTTCACTCATCATTATATATCTAAGATAATTGAAAATAGGTGGTAAAACAAAAAATGCGTACCTAAATATCTATAACAGCATTATTTATAACAGCCAAAAAGTGAAAATGTTTCAAATGCCTCTACAATAATAAATATAAGATGCTGTATATAGGCTGGGAGTGGTGGCTCACACCTGTAATCCCAGAGCTTTGAGAGATCAAGGTGGGAGGATCACTAAGGCCAGGAGTTGGATCAGCCTGGGCAACATAGCAAAGACCCTCTTTACCTCAAAAATTATTTTAAAAATTAGCTGGGCATGATAGCACCCACCTGTAATTCTAGCTAGATGGAAGTGTGAGGCAAGAGGATTTATACTATTATTGTAACAGTAGGAGTTCAAAGTTACAGTGAGCTATGATGGTGCCACTGCACTTCTGCCTGGGTTATACAGCAAGACTCTGCCTCAAAAAAAAAAAAAAATATATATATATATAATAGACAATTATCTAACCTTAAAAGAAATAAAATATTGATACATACTGCTGCAATATGGATGAATCTTGAAACATTGTGCTAAGTAAAAGAAGCCAGACATAAAAGTCCACATATTATATGTTTCCATTTATATGAAATGTACAGATTAGTAAAATTCACAAAGTAGAATGCAGATTAGTGGTTGGCAGGGGTTAAGGGGAGATTGAATGAGAAATGACACCTTAATGGCTATCAGGTTCATTTGAGGGATGATAAAAATGCTCTGGAATTAGATGGTAGTGATGGTTTTATAGCATTATGAAGCACTAAAGATCACTGAGTTGTAAAACGTTAAAATGATTAAAGTTATGAATTTTATATTAGTAAATTTTATCTTAAAATAAAATCACTTATTAAAAGTCTACAACTGTATACCTGAAAATAATGAGTGACAACAACCAACAATGAGATACAGTCTAGTAAAATTAGTTGACTTTAAAAGGAAAATCATTTGGGCATATAAATAAAAAGACAAGTTAGTTATAAGAAAAATAATAGATTATAATTAAATTTTTAATAATAGCACAATATGTTAGAGGGAAATTAAATGAGATATTCAACATACTCGAGAAAATAAAAACATGAGTCCAAAATTTTATGGTCAGCAATAGTGACTTTTAAGTATAAGGACACAAAGATATTTCAATACTCAAGAACTCAAGAAATATTGTTTCTATGACCCCTTTTTGAGTAATGTATTTAGAATTAGCTTCAGGTAACAACAACAACAACAAAGATATCAGCATTATGTATATATTTATTATAGGACTAAATTAAATGAGGTTTAAAAGAATCTAATATGTAATAAAAGCATATGGCCTGACATTGTATATATAGCACAGTTGTAATAACTGAGTCCATTTGGGTCATATGTAATTTTCTAAAATTTGGCCATTTCACCTAAGTGTTTAAATTTATTGGCATGGCCGGGCTCGGTGGCTCAGCCTGTAACCTCAGCGCTTTGGGAGGCCGAGGTGAGTGGATTGCCTGAGCCCGTGGGTTTGAGACCCCCCTGGGCAACTTGGCGAGACCTCATTTCTACAATAAATCAAAAATTAGCCAGGCTTGGTAGCACGTGCCTGTAGTTCCAGCTACTTCGAAGGCTGAGGTGGCAAGATCTCCAGAGCCCAGCTGATCGAGGCTTCAGTGACCGGGACAGCCACTGCACTCCAGTCTGGGTGACAGAGTGAGACTCCAATTCAAAAAAAAAAAAATTATTGGCATAAGGTCATTTCTGTTCATTTAATTTAATTTTACATTTGTTGCATATTTAGTTTCATCTTCTTTTTAATCCCAATAGCATTCATTTGGACTTGCTTTCTCTTTTTTTTAAATTTGTTTAGTTTTGTCCAAGGTTTATCCAAAAACCTTCTGCCTTTGATGACATCCTATTGTATTATCCCTACTAATTTCTGCTCTCTATTAGTTCACTTTTTTTTTTTTGCTTTTTTCCTTAGTTATTTTTAAAAATTTCTTACATCAATGACTAATGCATTACTTTTTAGCCCTTCTTTAGTTTCAATAAGTATTTTAAAGTTAAAGCTAAAAATTTCCCCAAAACATCACTCTAGCTGTTTCTTCAAAGTTTTGGTAGGTATTATTTTATCTATTGTTAATTCTCTATTGTGAGTTCTCATTTGGGTCACATCTGACTTTAGGCTTTTTTTTTCTTCTTTTTGTAATCAGCATGAGGGCCATTAAAATACAGCCTCTAAGATCCCTCATGGCTTGCAGATATCTCTGGAGGGAAACCAGACTCCAGAATTTACTTAACCCTATATATTCTTTCTTGTCACTTGTATCCTTTGAGAGATTTCCTTGCATTCTACTGCGTATTTGAAGACATTACATTATATTGTATTGTGCATTATATTGAAGACACTACATTATATTGTACTTTTAATAAGTTTCCCTGTGCATCCCATCTACCATGTTATCAAAAACAGAAGTCCAGCAATTATTCCTATAAGTGTCTGTAGTGGTCTGAGCTTCCAAAGGACAAAAGTTGTTCATTGTACCTTTTAAGTTTGAAGGCCTTAGCACAGTGTACTCTATTTTGAATTGTGACTAAATGAATGTGTATCTGGTTGAGAGAGCTTGGCAAATACTTAGAAACCAAATCAAGAAAATCTATATCATATTGTATATTATATAGCTCATTATTTTATAACATGAACATATGATTCTCTGGCATCATTTTAAATAAAAATCTGAATTTTAGATTTTATTAGAAGTATTTTTACATATTGAAACCACAAGCCTGTCAGATTTCTTAAAGTATCTTAAAGAGGATAATAGTAACTTTAGTTTTAGTAGCTTTCCAAACAATATTAAAGAGGTTTAGAATATTATTCTTTGCAAATGCAACTTTAGATATTGTGAATTTCTGTGTTTGCCAATAGTAAAACATCAAACAGAAGAAAAATACTATGACCAGTCAAGAAAATAGGGGGGGAAATTACACAACACACACACACACACACACACACACACACACACACACACTCCTCATGCTGGATGTAGGCATAATTTCTTTGTTGGAATCCACCCAATGTACAAACTTAACTACATTATGTTAACCAAAATACCACAGAACTTTTAATGAACATGATTCTTTATGTCTAATCTAAGAGGACCTCCAACCAGCTCAATTTGCTAATACCCCACTGAGTATTTGATTCACCACTGACTCAGATGCATATTCCCTAGTGAATTCCTTACAAAACATTTTCCTTCGTTTTTAAAATCTGACATATCAATTGGTACAATTGCACAGGTGGAACAAGTGTGCTTCAGTTTTTGTGTTTGTTTGTTTTAAGTGTTCTTTTTTCCATTCTCCCTGCATCATCAATCTCATTCTCCCTGCTACTAAAAAAGAATCATTTTTCTCCCAAATCTTCTGTTTTAGTTTCTTTATTCTTACATTCTCCCTTCTCACTACCCCTTTCTTGCACTGCCCTCTCCTTTCTTCTAAAATAGTATGTGTCTTCTATTTCTTGTTCACCATTTTCTTCTCTACCATTCTCTACAGTTTTTTGATGTTAGTATTGAACTCTTTGTCTCTTTCTCTTATCCAAGTTCAATTTAATCGACTTGGTGAGAGGATATACAAGTAAGATGTCCTTCTAAATCCTGCTTCTTCTTGTCAGTCTGAAGGAGAAAAACAGAATAAATCTCAGCTTCAGTTGTTAAAAGGTACAGTTTCCTTAGGAGCTTGAATTTGATCCTTGCAAGTTTTGTCCTAATGCAGATTCATTTGACTTCTAATTGATATGTCCTTGTATTGGTCAGACTTCACTTGTTCCTAGTGCCCAGAATAACTTTTCTCTACTCAGTGCTGCTTTCAGTCACTGTTTATGCTCTCTCATGTGAAAGTCACAATGCACTGACTTCCATTTACAATTGGGCTCTCTGTTTTTCCCTTCACATTCTCCATGCTGGCTAGTGTTTCCTGGATAGGTGAATCTATTCTTTCTTTTTCTCCTACAGTCATAAGGGATTTAATTATGGTAGTCACAATGTCTCTAATAGACGTGTTAGTTTTGAGCACTATTATGATGTTTCTAAGAGTTTTTAGAGAGAATTGAATTACCAACTCTATCCTGCTGCTGTTATTATGCAGGTACCACATCTCCACAGCAGTTCTAAAGAGAATTCATTTTAGGTATATGACTAGAAGTGTGGATGTTTTTAAATTCTAAGCCTTTTATTATATACGATTTCTGTTGAACATTTATTGAACATCTACCATGTGTCAGGCATTGTTCTAAATACTTTACACTATTATATCATTTAATCCCCACAGAGACTTTGTGAAGTTGATAAAACTGTCTACATTTTACATCTACAGAAGTGGAAGAACAGGAAGAAGTCTGCCAAATAGAGTGATCACACTCTATTTGAACCCTGGTGTTCTAATACCAAGTCCTCTGTCTTAACCATTAGCCCAGAGCTTCCTATTTGGATAATCATGGTGATTTTTGATCTTGGGAAGTTACTGTTTAAAGAGCAAATGCCAAGTACTTGATTATGTAGTTAGTTGCTCTTTCTATTAGCCCTCAAGTTTACAGAAAATAAGAAAAAAAATAGTTTTATGACTGGTGAGAATTAAGCAGTTTGATTTTAGGCTTGTTGATGTCCCTCAGTAATAATTCTCAGTTTGCTGCTTAGAGACCAGCAAACACATTACTTCTCCAGATAGCATGAGGCATTTAGATTTCACTAATAGAGAAGTAGTCATAGTAACATTAATAGTGCAAAAATTTTTAATTTTAGATTAGGAAAAGGTAAAAAATTTAAAAGCATAAGAAAAATTACCTACAGCTATTCAGATAATATTATAATCTTACAAATAAAAAAATGAAAATGTTCTTTTTTCAGAGAATCCCAAAATATATTTAACTGGCACTTAATAAATGTGTTAAACTAGCAGTATTTGATGATCATTGCACAAAGTGCAATAAAGAGTGTACCATCAATTAGGAACTCCTTTCAGATGGAGGACTTTATGGGTGTCACCCTCACCTGTGTATATAGCTGGTCATTCTCAATTCCCTCTCAGGGATGTGGCTAATGCTAAAAACTCAAAGAATTGTTATGGAATGCATTTAGTAATAAACCCCAATGTCCTGTCTCTAAGTAAATTCTTACCTCAGTGACCTGGGATCAGAAATGTAAGAGATACAAATATGGATAGAACAAGAATAAAAGCAGTTAAATGAAAATGGTAAATGTTATGGTGGCCCAAGCAAATAGCACAGTATAACAAAGAACAGATTCAAAGTCTAAATAACAATAGTTGCTATAGTTTGCATGTGTTCCCCAAAATTCATTGGGAATTTAATCCCCAATTACAGTGTTGGAAGGTAAGGCATAATGGGAGGTGTTTAGGTCATGATAGCTCTGCCTTCATGAATGGATTAATGCTACTGTATAATACACTGGACTTGAGCAATGGGTTCTCTCTCTCTTAATTCTTCTGCATATGAGGAAAAAACATTCTTCCTCTCCAGAAAGTACAGTGTTCAAGACACCAAGCTGGAAGCAGAGAGACCAGGCCTTGACCTGCTGACACCTTGATTTTGAACTTCCCAATCTCTATAATTGTGAGAGAATAAATTTCTGTTCTTTATATATATAAAAAGTTCAGATTCATTAAGCCCTCCATTAACCAGCCCAGCAGAGTGACTTCCCCGCTGCCAACTCCCTATTCAACACCAGGAATAGACTTTCTGACAACAGATCTTGTTGTCCTCCTCTAAACATTTGAACTAATGTTTATTTTAAGACCTAGAAGGCAGTAAAGAGAGGCATTTAAATCTCAAAGTTATTTAGAATTAAAAAGATGTCTTTCAAATTTTCCCCTCAAGGTCTACATTTCCATTTGCTGCCATCCTAAAAGTCATATAATGACTAATCAAGAAATGAATCACAAGGTCACCCATTCTCAGACACTCAGAGAGCAGGGCAGGAGAACAACTCTCTTCAATTAAGCTAACCACAGAGTTCCTGGAAAGTTTATTGACAGCTTAACCAAATGGTTATGGCGGTTTTAATTCTCTGGACTGTTTCCGACTTGCCCTTCAGTAAATGGATGACACTTGGACAAGCATGAATTTGCAGGATCGTCATTGGCAGGGGGATGTCAGTGTATTTGTCATTCCAGAAGAATTAAAAAATCTCTGAATATAGCTCATGGGTGTCTACTCAGTGAGGGGCAGATGGGGAGTGAAGGAGCTTGAACATTGAGAGAAGTGGACAATTTTCTGTTTTTATGGAATAAAACAAAAATCTGAGATAGAGAATCTGTCAGGCAGCAGTTTATCCTGGTATTTCACCTTACTCATTTCTACAGCCAGATAATTTTAGACACATAGTGTCATTCAATACAGTTGAATGATTTGCTGCCCCACCATAGTACTCCAGCAGACAGTTTATCCAGATTCTACATAGACACATTCAGTGACAGCAAATCCCATCATAGAAAAGAACTACTCATTCCTCTGCTATAGAAGTCTGGCAGTTTAAAAAATTTAAAAGGGTTTTATTTAATAATCTTTTGGAAAAACATCTACTCATCTTATGAGGTATGTCCAAGGTCACTATGAGTGGGAATTGGTCAGATATGTGACCAAGACCTTCACATATTTGGAAACAGCTGTCAGTCTGCCAAACTCAATGATCCACTTCTCTGTGACTGAAATCCTCAATTTTCGGTGCTAAATTATTAAAATGCTTGAAGGTATTGTTCATAAAATAATGTTTTAACTCCTTCACTACCCTGATCACCCACTTGGACATGATTTTAACACACAGTGACTTGCAGTAATGTGGAGTAATGTTCAGTGACAAAGAAGCAACCCCTCTCTGCCCCTCTCAGGAGCAGGCTTGGCATTCTCAGTGAGGTTATGGTACTCTTCTATTGAACATAAATTCACAAAATAGAGCATTAGACAAGGCCACTTGGTAATCATGGTGAATTAAGTCAAAACCATTCTATACACAGAAATGACAAAATTTCTTTGTCCTAACTAATATGAATGTCTGCTGGTTTTCTTTTTCCTTTTTTACCAATTACAATTTTATGCTTACTTAATTTCTCCTATCTTCTCAATAAGAATTATTAAAATACCCAAACATAAAACTGACAACTGAGCAATAAACAGCGAAGTAAACAACCAAATATGTGAACAATCTGTGATATGTGATCTGAGAAATAAAGATAAAAGAATAATACTGTTAGTGCTACTAGCTTTATTGTTGCTCTTATTATTGTAAAGAAAACAATAAAATTAAAGGTAATATTCACTGCGTGTTTGGTCTGGATTGTGGCAGGCCATGTGCTAGACAATTTACCTACATTATCTCTCTTTTTTGTGTGTGTGTTGGAGTCTCACTCCATCGCCCAGGCTAGAGTTCAGTGGCACATTCATGGCCACCCCAGCATCTACCCACTGGGCTCAGGTGATCCTTCTGCCTTGGTCTTCCAAGTAGCTGGAACAACAAGCATGCGCCGCTATGCTCGGCTAATTTTTTGATTTATTGTAGAGATGAGGTCTCGCCAAGTTGCCCAGATTGTTCTTGAAGCCATGGGCTCAGGCAATCCCCTCACCTTGGCCTCCCAAAGTGCTGGGATTACAGGCTTGGGCCACGGCACATGGCCCATTATCTCTTTAATGTGCACAATTTATAAAATAAGTATAGTTATCTCATTTTATAGATTAGAAAAAGTAAGACTTGTGAAAGTAAGTAACTAGTCCAAGATCTCTCAACTAAAAATTAAGTATTGAAACCAAGATCTAAAATCAGCAAACCAAGTTTTATTCACTCAGTTGAAGGCAATGAGTAGGGCTGGTGTTCTTGTAGGGGTTGTGTCTAACCACAGGAAATATACCTTTTGAAATTTGTCCAACCAGAGGATGTGCTTATTGGAATTCTCAAAAAGGTGTTTGTGTGCCAATTGCAAATCTTCTTGATGCAGGAGGACTCTATGCCAGCCTTGTGTTAAATATGCCCTTCTTGGAAGAATTTTCATAAATTTGGGTCATTTTTTAAAATTTCTATTAACTCTTAGTTCTGAATACATCAGCCAATTCTCATGTGCAAAATACCAACTAAAAGTTTGTTCTTTTGACCAAATTGTCAGTTTGTTCCATCTCTCACTAAACTCCCACTGACTCATCAAAAGTTAGAAATACTGGTACCCAAATACTCCTTTGTAACTAATAGGGATTATTGTTGGTCTCTATGATCTTACTTTGATAAGAAGGATGAAGTTGTTTTATAAAAATCTTTTCCAGCTTACTTTTAGAAATTCAAATAATCTGCAGAGTGATTTGTATTAATTAAAAAACAAAGATAGTAATTCAGTCATACTAGTTAGGAAAGGCTAGGAACAAAATTGCCCACCAAACACACATTGGCCATCATGGAATTTCACAAAATTATAAACACTGCAAGATGACAAAAATAATTATGAATGTACCAAAAACATTGGGTAAAACTCTAAAGTTAAAGTTAAGAAAAGACTCTAAGGAAACCAAAAGAAGCAATATATACGATTTACCCTTCCCCCAAAAGTCAACCAACTCTGTTAGTATTTTCAGAAAATTGCTAATGCAGTGTCAATTTCTAAGAAAGAACTAATTTAGTTGTGTAGTTACTAAAATGGTAACAAATTTTTTTGGCTCTCATTTTATTCTAAACAGTGCCAGGCTGAATGTTTTGAGAATAGAAATGATTTTCTGTGAATATTCTTTGATCATGTATGATAAGGGTCAGCTTCAGGGCAAACAATCCCACCTAGAGTCTGGAAACAGTAGTACAATTTAGCCTGAGACCAGTGATTTGTGAGAAATTAGAAATAATGTTATAGGCAAGTGATAAATGATTTAGTTACCTGCTGGAAAGAGTGCCAAGCTAAGAGTCACGAACAAGTGATGTGAAAAGAGTCTTATATATAATTACATAGCCTTTTAGTTTTTCATTTTAATGTATCTGTCATCCATTTATCATAAGTTCCATGAAGACAAGTACCATGTCAGCCTTGGCAATTATTGTATTGCAATTCTTTAAGAGAACAAACTAGTAAATGAAACAATGAAAAATGTACCAGCCCTCTTATAGTATACATCTATTACCTTGTGTTCCCACCGTTGACTCCACATTTATTTCATAGCAGGACTTCTATTTTCCCAAGGGGTCTACAAATGTCCTACTCTCAACCCACTGTTTAATTAAATCCTTATGTGATCCAGTGCTAGCTCATTAGCATACTCTATCTCTCTAGCTATAGAAATTAAATTCCAGAAATATGAGGAAAACATTTAGGTTGAGATTTTTGGTTGTAAGAAAATCTGCATACCTTGAACCATACCACATGGCAGCTTCTTTGCTGAGAATGAAGTTAACACAGACTAAGAAAAAAGCCATTAGAAACAAATAGATTGTGGGTACACAAACATACACATACACACATGCACAAATAGAGAGAAAGAAAAAAAAGATACAGAGAACATTCTGGTGAGTTTGGTTTGCTTTGGCTATTTTTGAACCTTGGATTCTTGAGCAAATGAATTATATGTTTATGCTTGAATTATTTTTGAATTAGGTTAATTGTTTTTGTAACGAAAAAAAGATAATAATATACTCGTCTTTGTACAAATGAAGAAACTAGAGTTCAGTGGAAGAAAGTGCTTTACACTTCATTAGGTATAATACTTCATAGTGAAAGAATTATGATGAGGGCCATGGTTTCTAACTTGCAGTTCTTTCCACCATGTCAGGGTGGCTTTATTAAATAATACACTATGCTTGTTTATGGAGGATTAAAGAAAGGAATGCTCATCATTTTATATCCAAACCAATGTAACAATTTTCTTGGAGAAAAGAACCAAAAATCTACCTCTGCCTCCACAGAATGCACCCCTTTCACTCACTTAGATACTACCAAATCGAAAGCAGGATTTGAATCTCTGAATTCATTTGGCCATTTAGCTTTCTGCTGAGGCTGCCCAAAGAGGAGCCAATTGCATCCAAAGGGTAGTCTAAGAAATAAATTAAGTAAAATTACATATTGATATTCTTATTACCAAAAACAACACTTATTCATTCAGCAGGTAATTTGTAGTAATGTTTAGTAATTGATAACCATTTATAGTCATTAAATGTTGAGTTGTTTCTTCACTTAATACTGGTTCCACTTAGTAAACCGGGTGCTAAGAAAAGAAATCAGTGGTTGATGGTCACGTCTTTTATTTAAATGCTTTAATAAGAAAGGAAGTACAGAGTTAAGAAGGAAATAGCTAATGTAATGTACAGAGCTGTATTGCCTAAGTGGTTTTGTACTGGAGTAAATATCTCATATTATTTGATAAACAAACATTGGAGTTGGGTGAAAGAAAGGAAGAATATGTACCTGGAATGCACTAGGTCTGTAATAGATATAAATTTCCAGGTAATCTATTGCCTTTTAGGTTAACTCCAAAATCCTCATATTTTCTAGAAGGATAAAATAATTTAAACCTATTGAAAGTTTCTGTAAAACACTTTTGAATCCATTATTTGAGTCCATGATTGTGGTTATTTATGGATTCATAGATCAGGATAGAATCTCGCTTGTTAGAATGGAATTTTCCTGGCAATGTACTTTTATCTTAAAAGATAAAGGAGTAAAGTCATAGCCAGGATTATATTTGTATTATATTAAACATTATACAGTCACTAGTTTTCTTATAATAACTGAGTTGACTTAATTTCAAGCTCTGATTGATTTAAAATGTCATTCATCTATTTCATATAAATGTGTAATACTTCAGAAATAAGTTTGAGCTAAAGGTGTGCAAGAAAATATTTCACAAGATATGTTTTTAAAGTCACGTGTTTAATTTTCTCTTTGAAGTGGTGGCCACTACATTCTCCTCTGCTTCTAATTTCCAAATGATTCTTCCATTCTCACTACATTTTCAGTCCATCCCACAACTGTAATGTCTTGTGGGATAGCGTTTATGTTTGTTTTATGACCTAATTCTCAAGGTTGTATTATTTTTATTTTTCAAAAGCCCTTTGGATTTCTACAGCTCTAAAAATGTAAGTGCTATAATGTCCAACAATCAATATCTCGCCTTGAGTGGTCCACAAACTTCCAAAAGAGACATTTTCAGCATTCATTTCTTCTAAGTAAATAACAAATAATTTACATATTAGTAATTTGAAATCCTAAATATTTTAAAGCACACAGAAATGAAGTAATCACTATTCAGTGGCAAGTGTCAGAACTGCCCTGAATCAGTGATTATCGGTGGATATATAATCTATTCTTCCAGAATCTTTTCATCATATGCTTATTCGTGGTCTGAGTAAATCATTGAAATTGTCAATATAATTATTTTCACTCTCTAAATATGTGAAAGAAAATAATATTTTGGACCCATCAGTAAAATTCAGATGACTTTGAAAGGCAACCAGAGGAGAAAAGTTTCACTCTTACGCCCTTGAACTCTAGAAAAACCACTATATTTAATCAAGAAATCTAGTTATGTAATTCTCTTGAAAGTTAAAAAAAAATTAAGAGCATGGCTAGCCCTACATAAAATTGTGAAGAGAAAAAAGTTAGCTTTTAGTTTCTGCCCACTTGCGTGCCTTCTTTTTCAAATCTCTCTCTTTCCTCTTTCTACGGTAGCTTGGTGTATCTACAACATTCCAAGCCAGCTAGCTGCCTCCCACAATACTTTCTTCCAAGAGCAATGTTGTATAGTCTAAGAATATTACTCTTTTGGAATAATTTTTCATAACTGTAGCAATTCCTAGAAGTAATAGAAGATTGTAGTAGGAAAAAAAATGTGGGTTCAATAGACAGATAAACTATATTCAGATCCCTGATCTCAAGTCTACTACCTGCGTGACCTGGGAAAATTGCTTTCATCTCTTGAGATTTCAAAAAATTTCCTTTTTTCCTGCTTTCCTGCTTTCTTGCCTCCTATTTTTTTTCAAATTGTACATAATTTATTCCAAGAAATTAAAGAAACACTTTGTAATTCACTAATTCCCATATTACTGTAATAACAAAATACGATAAAGACATGAAAAAAGAAAAACTACAGATCAATATCTCCCATCAATGTAGACATAATAACTCTCAAAAAGTTTAGCTAATTTATTTGCATACCTTCCTTCTATTAAATGAAGGGAAGATTCATTTTTTTTTTTTTAGTTGGAGTCTCTGTCACCCAAGCTAGAGTGCAATGGCACACTCATTGTCACCACAGCCTCAACCTGCTAGGCTCTGGCGATTCTTCTACATCAGTCTTCCAAGTAGCTGGAACAACAGCACTCGCTACCATGCCTGGTTTATTATTATTATTATTATTATTATTATTATTATTATTACAGTAGAGATGAAGTCTCACCAAGTTGCCTGATCTCATACTCCTGGCCTCTAGCAATCTTTTCTCCTTGGCCTACCAAAGTGCTGGTATTACAGGTATGAGCCAACATGACCAGCCTAAGATTCATTATTTTGATGTTGCCTTAAAGAAAAAATGTGATTAGGTATTTAAAAGCACAGTGTTCAACCAATGCCACATAACTCTCCCACTATTACTCAGACAGTTATCAATTAAGAAAAAACTGTACCAGTAATACTGGTAATATTTGTCGAGGGTTTACTATATACCACACACTTCAAGACCTATTTTAAATGCTTCCCCCTTTTAAAAATATTTAATAAAATCCTCAGTTAATATTATTGCTTTTTCTTTTGATCAACATAAATATCTTCCCTGTGTTGTGTAGCTATTCACATTTGTATTTGTCTTTCTTACTCTCCTCACAAAATTATAACCAGTTAAAAAAGAGTCTGTATGAACATCTATTGATTTCTTGTCTAATCACAAACGATTTTAACACAGAATTGCACTCGATCACAATAAATTGAATCAAATTAAATTTAAAGAGATTTACAAACTCACATTGACATGTAATTTATTTACATACATGCAATTTATATATATGTATATGCACAAACATACATGTAAATACATCTTATGATGCTGAAATTTAAGGGTCAATAATTAGTTGCTGAAAAAAATGTTTTGGATTAATCCTATTGAAAGGATAGTGTCTTAAGTTACATTCTACAAATTACTTCTTTGACTGTTACAATACGCTCTTTAAATGGCCTTATAATATGTCAGCCTTGGCCATTATTATGTTCTTTTTGTTTTTGAGGCATGTGAATCTTCTTTCGATTAGAACAATATCTGAACTTCAGGCACTCAGTCAAAGAAGGAACAGCTTTGCCATTGTTATAAAACTGTTATTGAAGCTACAATACAGAATATTGTTCAGTGCATTTTATAATGACTCTCATAATAAAGTCTTCTCAGAGTTCAGCGTCAGGAGAAAGTTACTTTACCAGGGAAAAGAAAAACCCAGGATTTCTTTTATTAGCTAATAAAAACCATGTAAGCCTTTGTGCTTCTCTACTTTCTTTTGTTAAGAGAAAAGTTAGAGCTAAATTTCATGCACAAGTAATTTACTCCTCTGTTCCATTTTATCACATTGCCCTTTTTTAAGAACCAGGATTTTAATGTTTTTCTAATATCCTTGCATTCTCGTAGAGTATATCAAGTCTTTTCATATGAGTAAAGATAAGTACATGAATGCAATGCTTACTCTTTTATGTCCCCATTTACACTGGTAGATTGAATGCTTTTTAACTGTGATGGCAGACCCTATGATGTTCTGCCAGCTACTCCTTCAATGAAGGACTTGTTGCCCAGCCCCTAGGAGTTCTTGGTAAACAGCTTTCTTATTCTCAATATATTTTTATTTTTTCATCTTTCATTTTATTTTAGCATTGTGGGGTACACTTGAGGATTTACAAGTAAGTAAGTTGCATGCAGGTGAAGTTTAGACTTGTAGCAGGCCCAATCTCCCAGATAGTGGGCCTGGTACTCAGTGTGCTGCTTTGTGTCTCCCATTCCTCCTTTCTCCCTCCCTCCTCTAGCAGTATGGGTGTTCTCGTTCATAAGCCAGCCTGATCTCTTGTCACATGAGCACAAGGTTAGCAATGGCAGATGCTGCTAAACAGCTTTATACTGTCTGCATCTTCCACATTTACCTCAATCTGCAGACAACCACACTATTAAAGTTCACACTCTTTCCTAGGGCAGTCCACAAGTAATGACTGATCAGTGATCAATACAAATTAGGTTATCTCAGCATAACTTAGGACAATTATGAAGGAATATTTTAGCTTTAGAGTGCTCCATATATTTGTCCTAGGTTTTCATTGAGACTGTATCACAGATCAACTTCTCCTTCTGCCTAGTCCTACTTACTTATCTTTCACAGGTTTTGATCCCAAAGGCACTCCTCAGTAAAAAAATCTGTACACCAAATTTTATTTCAAGGACTGCTTCTTGGGGAAACCAAGTCTGCAAGAGTCGCTACTGCAGTAGATCAAGAAATCATGTACTAGGATTTGGTTGTAGAACTAGATAACTTTCTTTCTGGCTGGCAGCAAAACCTTATCAGTGGTGGGATATGGTATACATACAGGTATTGGCACAAGATGCCTGTTTAATTGTTAAAACCTTCACAGGTGTTAAGTGGAAATCATATAGTATTCTAAGAGAATGTATTAACTGGTTCAATGCATCAAGGGTTTGGAAAATTTGAGGAAAAATAGCAATTACAAAAATCAATTTATTTGGATGGCTATTAAACTCTGTTGAATTTCTGAATAATATATTAAAAAGATGAGAACGATTAATCTAACAGAAAGCCAGTCATCTTCAAAGTACTCTTTGTTTGATGCAGTACACCTATCAAGAAGTTTTTTTCACTGTCCAAAATGGTTTTTGAACTCATCCATTTTGATGCCTTTTAGTGCTTCTGTTGTTTTTTGTTTCACCTCTTCCACATTAGCCAAACGTTTCCCTTTGAGGACTTTTTTCAATCCGGGGAAATAAAAGAAAAGTTGCACCAGGCGAGATCAGATGAATGGGGGTGTGGGACATGTAGGTCATGGCATTTTTGCTGAATACTTAGCACAGCATGGGCAGGTGCCTTGTCATGGTGGAAGAACCAGTTGCATTTTGGCCACAACTCTGGGCATTTCTTCTGTAAATCATGAAGCAGCCTTTTCAAAACTTCCAAATAAAAACTTTGGTTGACAGTTTGATCCAGAGGAGCAAATTCTGAGTGCCCTCCAAAAGATAATTCCATTTTTTTAAGTGTCCCCTCACAAAGGGTGTTTACACCCAACACGTAGTGGAAGACAAAGCATAAGTTGGTTCATGAAAGGACCAGTTGAGTATATGGGTAAAATCTGAAATTAGATAGCAGCTGTATTGCAGCCCCATTTGTGAGGGCATTGAAAAAGAGTGTTAAGAGAAAACCTTTCCACTGTACAGAGTCTCAGGTGGAGGCATGTAGTCATAAGTTTTGTGTGGAAATAAAAGTAATCCAGATTCAGAATATGTATGTATTCGAAGCCAATGGCAAATGGCTTTCCCAGGTAATGAGTAGTCTGAAAGACAAAAGGAGTTCTGTGGTGCAGACATAAAGAATGGACACACGGAAAAGCATATGAAGTTTGAAGATTTTTTATTGTTGTTGCTTACTCATACTCTAGAGAGCATCCATCAGGGAATAAACATTGAACAATAAGAAGACATAAAAACTTTATGTTAGTCTCCGTCATCAGCTACCCATGTGCTGGCATTTTGATCACATGAAATGACTAAGAAGGTAAGAATGAAAACTACATATGGACCCAACCCATTGGAATCCAATTAACTTACCAAAGCTGATCTAGCCACTGCCAACACAAATAGCCAACTGTCATCAACAGAATCTAATGTTGGGAGACCAACCAAACACTTAGTGGCAAGTCACTGGAAGGACAAGTAATTTATTCTGATAGGAATTTATATACTTTTTAGATAGCAGTTTACGTTTTCTGCTTTCAGGACCCCAGCTAGTTCCCTTATCTGGAGGTTTAAGGAATGTTGGGTACCAAATCTCACATAACAAAAAGACTGATTATGGAACCAAGTTTACTGCAAAGAAGGTACAAAGACAAGCCTATGACCATAAGATGAACATCACCATCCAGAATCTGAACATCAGAACTAAAATGCCAGCTTAGAAGAAATGCTTTATGAAGATGGAATACAATCCTGCAATGTTACTCACTGCAATGCATACTCACTGAATCAGTAACATTTTATAAATAGCTGTGGCTTCCCTACACAGTAGGAAGAATATATGGGGTCTCAGAACCAAGAGCTGGAAGTACCAATGTCTTCTTAAATCATTTTAAGTAACCCATTTGGAGATTTATGTTTCCTATGCCTACCATTGTACAATTTGTAAATTTAATGGTTTTGGTTCTCAAAGGCAGAGCACATCTGCCAGAGGATACAGCAAAGGTCCAGTTGAATTGTAAGCTGTATCTGCCACTTGGGAACTTTGAGATCAGCAAACAAGAACAGGAATTATCCTAGCAGAGGCAATAGAAAATGAAAATCAGAAAGAGGTATGGCTGATGCTACAGAATGAGGATGGAAAGAGTATGTGAGATTCCCAGCTGATCTGTTTGGACACCTCTGGTATTCCTCTACCAGAGGAAAAAATGACAAGAGCAACAACATTAGTATGAGAAAGGCATGGTTACCAGGGACTTGGAGATCTCTGACTCGAGCAGAGATGGTAGTAGAGAGTGAATGAGTTATAGTCTAGATCATGGAAGAAAAAGATTATTAGTGTCAGTTATTCCCCTACAACTAGATGACCTGCAGTACCAGTAGCTATAGCTTCCTAAAAACCTTTAAATTTTACCCATGAACAGATATCTAAATAAATCCCAAAGGAGCTTCCAGAAGTTCTATGAAGAAGATAATCTAACCAGGGAAGTGATGGATGGTGGTGAGACACCCTGTTTGACCATGTGTTTGTCAAATCTCCCATTGATGATGATCTTATTCTCCCAGAATTTAGGAGCACTGACAGTAGTCAGTCTTCAGCTGTCAGCCTTTTCAGGAGTAATCTCAACTGCTGAGAGCCTCCTAACCCAAGGCATTGCCCCTTCCCTGGATAATCTGTATCCAAAACTAGTATATGAGAAACTATAAATGTCAGATCATTGGTGCAATTTAGAACAACTCTGAAGGTAATCCTAACACCAGAACTTCTCATGGTATCAGCTTTTTCTGTCATTGAGACTACATCTCAACTTAATATTTCTATACTGACTACCATTTCTTTTATCTTCCTTTTATAGGTATCGATTACAAGAGCATCCCTTAATAAACATCCTGTATGCTAAACTCCATTTTAGAGTTTGGTTCTTGGGGTACTTAACTTGTATACAAGCAAATCAAAGCAATACTTTGTACAATTATACCAGTTAATGCAAATACATCTGATTCATTTAGAGAGTAAGGGTTTAGGTTAGAATTTTGAAGTAGTTCTTGATTTGTTTATAAGATAAATCTTCCAACCTTCTAAAAGATTCCTCTTGATAATCAACATTCTCTTTAAAGTAAGAATATGCCTTATATGATTTTTGCAAAGTTTAAAATATGTTTAGAGTGGGTTGAAAGTCAATTTATATGACTATTATGTGGAGCTATTTTTCAAAAAACTTTTTACTATCCTTCTTCACCCCCCAAAGGGCAAACCTTAAGAAGTTTTAATGATGCTAGAAGATCAAATATCCTTCCAGAAATTGTAATTTTGCACTAATTAAATAAAACTCTAAAAGATCATTAAATCTGGTTTTAAAAAAACCTTGCATTTATAAATCCCAAGAACTTACTAAGTATGTTACTATTTGAGATGTTACCAATACAGGTAGTTCAAGGTACAGATTCTGGACTTTGTCTAAGCTTTTGAAAACCAATGACCTAGAACAGTTAATTTCTGATCATCTTATTGTTTGATAGATCTGAAATAATGAAAAAGTTACCATTTACCCCTTTTATTTTAATTATTTTTAAATTGAAAGAAAACATATAAAGAATAGAACATATAAAAATTGTTTTTAATTAATTTTGACAAAGCAAACACAATTTTAAAACCATAACCAGTATCTTAAAAGCCTTTCTCTTGCATTTTCAAGTTGCTACTTACCTCTCCGAAGACAATTACTATCTTCATATGTCATCAAGTAGTTTTGCCTTTTTGGAATATTATATAAAAACAGCTTTATGATATGTGCTCTTTTGTACCTGGCTTCTTGTATTGAATATTATGTTTGTGAAAGTCACTCATATTGTTTAATTTATCAATACTTTGTTCATTTTCATTGCTGTATGATATTTTGTACATATATTTTACATAATTTTAAATTCATTTTAATTATTTTTTTCAGTTTCTGTTATAAAGAAAACTGTTATGGAAACATTCTTGAGCATGTCTTGTGGTGTAAAATGTACTCATTGTTGTGGGTATACATCTAAGAGTGAAATCACTGGATCATAAGACATAGAAAATTTGAACTTTATTGGATACTGAACATTTCTTGTAAATTTTTTCCCAAAATGGTCACATTTACATTTATGCCAGAGTTCTAGTAGTTCCACGTCTTCACATGGCAATTTAGATGTCATTTCTATGAAATGATGGTCTCCACCACAAAATCAACACAATTCTTATTGTATTTGCCATGCAGACAATATATACCCCGTAGTGACCTGCTATTTAAGCATGTGTAAATTATGTAAGAGTAGGACACTATAAGACAATACATAACATTGAATAAATACAAGTATTTATTTATTATTTGCATGCATTTCCTAAGTGACCCAAAGACATAGTTAATAAAAACAACAAAGAACAAGCACAATGACATTTATTGAACATTTATCTGTGCCAGACACCTTTCTAAACATAATGCATATTTTGTTTGAATTTTCATGGAACCCTATGTTATAGATAACAAGACAAAGTCACAGAGAGGTTACAGAACTTTCCAAAGGCCACACAGTAAGTAAACAGCAATACTTGCACACCTAAACTTCGAAGGAACATTCCTCAGAATAATTAGAGCCATCTATGACAAATCCACAGCCAGCATACTTAATGGACAGAACTTGGAAGCATTCTCTCTAAGAACTGGAATGAGACAAGGATGGCCACTCTCAATGCTCTTATTCAGCATAGGGAGTCATAGCAAGAGCAAGTAAGCAAGAAAAAGAAATAAAAGATATCCAAATAGGAAAAGGGGAAGCTATATCATCTCTCTTCACAGATGATTCTATATCTAGAAACCCCTAAAGAATCCTGAAAAAGACTCCTAGCACGCATAAGTGATTTCAAAAGTCTTGGGTTACAAAATCAATGCTCAAAAATCAGTTGCATTTCTACACACCAACAATGTTCAAACTGAGAATCGAATCAAATCAAGAACACAACCCTATTTAAAATAGACACACACACACACACACACAATTCGAAATACATCTAACCAAAGAGGTGAAAGTTCTCCACAATGAGGGCTATAAAACATTGCTGGGAAAAAAAAAAATCAGAGATGATACAAATAAATGAAAAAGAATTCCGACTTCCGGTTAAGATGGCGATGGCACAGGTGGAATTGTGAGATTCTCCGAGTGTGAGTTCCCCAAAAAGACTCTTGCTTTCCTTCCCCCACCCCCTTGCCCATAGCCAGACGCATTGGTCTGAGGCTCAGGGACCCTCGGTCCCACGCAGGGCCGGCTATTGCATCCCTGGCTGTTCCCTCGTGGGTAGGAAATCTTGGGTCTCAGCTCCCTCCCTGGCTACATCATACCCAGACTGAGCCTCCGGTCACCCTGGGAGGCTCTGGGTACCCGCCCCTCAGAGAAACTGATTCCATTTTTGACTGAAATATGCTGGGAGCAACCCAGGGCCACTTTCGCCGCTCACTGCCTGCCCTTTGGAGCTCTGGAGCTCTGAAATTCGGAGCTCTGGTGCCCCAGATAGAACGCCCAGCTGTGCAGCTGATCCCCGGTGCCTCCCATGCTACCACAGTCCATCATAGTGGATTGCCCAGGGACACAAACAGCGGAGAAAAAGCATCCATGAAAGTGAAACTACCACATCGGCCATTCTCCAGGCAGGGACTTGCATTGCCCCACCCACCTACCAGCAGCCTCCACCTTGGTTCCCAAGGTAACGTCACTAAACAGAAGACAAAGCCACTCCCCTTGGAACTAAGCAGCAGACGTCCCAGGTTGCAGCACAAAAGAAGAAACCCAAGCTTCAGTAAATGTAGCTCTCTGCAATGAAAATAAGAGGAGAGGCCAAAAAGCAGAGATGAACAGACTTTAGACACTCAGGAAAGATCGAGAGCTAGTCTGATTTCTTACTTTGACTTTTGATTTTATCACTTTGATTGTTTGTTTTGCTCACTTCTGTTTGCTTATTGACTTACACTATCTGTTTGTGTTAGGCAAAATGCATCAAAAGACATGATTTTTTTGTCTGCCTTTGTATAGCTACAAGTATTCTTTAGGGAATTGTCTTTATTCACTTCTCTCCGGCCTGGTGTCTCTTTTTCATCTCTTAGTTGGTATGTATGTCTGTTCTCCCTATCACTCTTCTCTCTTTCTAACATCCAATTGACCCCCCCTTTCCTCCATTACTTTCCTCTTTTGTCCCTCCTTTTGTTTCAGGGACCAAACCTACATTCTGCTGCACAGAAAGATTGTAAGATGGTGGGAAATAGGTTCCAGTGGGCTCCTACACCGATAGGTGGATGCTGGAATCAGCATATAGACTCTGAACCACAGCTTCCCCCTCAATTAAACCTCAAAACTACAAAAAGTACAGCCCACAGCCCACACTCCTACCTTAAAAGTGAACAAAGCCAGAGGACCCTCATAAGGAAGAACAGGAGATTGCACAAGCAAAGCAAAAGCAACCCCACGTTCCCTGAAAAACAGAATTAAAGAAGGGGAAGGAAAGGAGGGGAGAGAGAGAGAAATCTACACAAATGAAGAAAAACCAAAAGAAGAATATGGGTCTCTCCCAGACCCCTGGGAAGGCAGACACTGAGAAAACTGACTTCGGAACACAAACAATGAAGAGCCCCCAGAATGACTGGTGTCAAACTACAAATCTAGATATCAAGACAATAATGGAGAGAGTAGAAAGAATGGAGGAGAGTCAAGAAGAAACTAGGAAGGAGCTGATAACTGAGATAACAGCAATAAAGAATAATGTGAATGAAATAAATAACAAAATGACAAGCATGGAAAGCAGAATTACCCAAGCAGAAGAAAGAATCTCAGAGCTTGAGGACCAAAA
>CAUYQG010297628.1:0-15699 GCA_963574415.1 Tarsius wallacei
CCTCCTTTCTACAAAAAAACAAAATTAGCCAGGCATGGTGGCAAGTATCTAAAGTCCCAGCTCCTTGAGAGGCTAAGGTGAAAGAATCACCTGAGCCCAAGAGATGGAGACTGCTGTGAGCCATGATCCTGCATTCCAGCATGGGCAACAGATAGAGGCCCTGTCTCAAAGCAAAACAAAACAAAACAACACAACCCAGGTCTGTTTTCTTAATTGTTTTATATTAGCCCTCCTCCCAATAACCAGCTTCTTAACAAGCTAGCTCTATTCCCTTTCGGAAGCCTTTTATCATCCTGAGGAAAACATAGCCTTCTAGGTTGCTGACATCATCAAAGAAAGATCAGGAAGGCCAGACTCACTTTAATCTTCTCATACTTGAGAACAGAGGGATGATTCTCCAGATCCTGGTAAATGTGGGGGGTCAAGAGGCGGGCAATTTCGGGGCGCATGCGGTGCTGAAACAATACATGTCTGTTATTAGAAACATGAGCAGAGGACAAGTGGACAATTTCCCTAAAGACCCAAACTGGGAAGTGACATTCGAAAAGAGTAAGGGAGAAAGAGCATAATACAAACAGCTCTTGTGTCCAACAAAATCGCAACAGGGTGATCTTGTCGTGTTTTAAAACAGAAAACAAAAGTTTGACAGATTCATAAACCAGTTTTATTTTCCTGAGACCTATCTCACAAGTGGCAGGTTCCCAGGAGCTTTCTCCTGGGCACCTGGTAATCCCAGAGGCCCACTTCTCACCTGGTAATTCAGACGGACAAAGGGGATGTTTACTTTCACCAGCCGTTCAAAAAGGGACACCTCAAGGTTGAAGTTCTTGGCCAGATCATACACGTTGGCACTGGGACGCAGCTGAGGAGAGAAACGGGGCTGAGGATTCTCTCAGAAATGTATTTCAACCCTTCACCTGTCTATCCAGCCAGCCAGCAATGTTTTCCAAGTGCCTCCTATGTGCCAGGCACTATTCTAGATGCTCAAAGGTTAAGGATTAAAAATGACAAGGTTAGGGCTTAATGAAATTAAGGCTGATGTGACAGAGTACCCCAGGGTAGGGGTTTTTTAGCTAGGCCTCTCAAAATGGTGACATCTGAGAAGATGCCAGCATGGAGGAAGTTGCCAGTTGTTTAGCCATTTGAAAAGCAAGCCATGAGAGGGAGCAGAAAGCACAGGGGTGGGAGCACTATGCACAAACGGGATGAAGTCAGAGAAACACGCTGAAACCTGATCACCCAGCCTCTGTGAGCCACTTTGCCTGATTTTGATATTAAGTGCAATGAGAAACCACTGCTGGGTTTTAAGTTGGGAAGTGACATTACCTGATCTACCTTAAAAAAATTCCTTTGGCTCCTTTATGTGAAGTGGATTAGTGGGTAGTATAAATGGACAGGGAGACTGGGGAGCATGTTGTTGTAACAGTCTACTCAGGAGGCCATGGCGGACTAGGAAAACAGCCGAGCAAATGGATGAAATGACAACATGACCTCTAACATATACCCCAAATAAGCAGCACCAGCTCTTAGACTGAACATGGGAGGTGAGGGAAAGAGGAACCACAAAAAGCTACCAATAAGTTTGAGGACGGCGGAAGCAGGAAGCCAGGGTCTTACTCTGGGATCCCACCCACCAGAGAGCCAGCCCATCTTCCAGCGGCCCCTCCTTCACCTGCTGATGGTCCCCGATCAGAATGAGGTGCTGGCAAGCTTTGCTCAAGGTGGCAATGGTATGGGCCTCAAGGACTTCAGCAGCTTCTTCCACTATGACAATCTGGGGCTCCACCTTCTGGAGGATCTGGCGGTACTTGGCAGCACCTCAAGTCAGGAAAGAAGAAAGGGGCTCCTCTGAGCTAAGGCACTAGCTTCTGGGAGTCCCTTTCTGCACCTCCCAGAACCTGGGGCAGTGACAACCGAGCCCTCATGTTCTTCCATATGGTGACCATCAAATGAGAGATGCTGGGTGGTCTCCAGAGCATCAGATTCTTGCTGGTTACTGTTGGGCTTTCAGACTGAACAAGAGCAAGTGGGTGAATTTCACCAAGAGTTCCCAAAATATGGGCTGCTTTCAATAGCTCTTCATGGTGTTTTCTTCTAACCTACTAAAAAGGCTTCTCTTTACCTATCCTAGATAATCTGGTAGGATCTTGGCACCAGGCGTGAAATTGGCTCCAACAGGTAAATCTCCCCATATGTTCTTACCTGTGGTTGTCATTCCTACAACCTGGGCATCTTTAAGGATGTGGAGGTCTTCCTGGAGTCTCAACTCAGCCATTCTTTCTGCTGATGTGTGGTACTGGCGTTCATAGCTAAGGATCTTCCGGCGGGTGTCAGCCTGGTACCTCTGTAGCCATAGCCTGGAGAATGGGAAGAACAGAGAAAGAAAGGCATGTGCCCTTTGAGGAAGTAGAGAAACTCCCTTTGGTGTGTTGAGCGTATGAAGTGAACCCTGGGGAGGGGGGAGGGGGGGGGGGAGAGAGAGAGAGAGAGAGAGAGAGAAGCTGAGAGACACACAGAGAGAGATAACACATCAGATGTGCAGGGATTCAAGAATCCAAAATACTGAACAAGAAGGATGTGCAGAGGGGTCAGGGGCTAAGGCAAGGAGTGGGATAAAGAACAAGGTTACTATTGGGAGGAGAATAAGGGAATTCAAAAGCTTCAGGAAGAATTTCTTGTAACTTCTCCCTGCACCACCCCTGCCTGAGTCCTCTCCTCTCCCCTAATTCTCCGCAGAGTACTTGTTTTACAAATCAAACAGATGATGTCGCTACTTGCTGTAAGACTTCTCAATGGCTTTCTGCTACTCCTCAGACAGAACCCATGCTCCTCACCTTAGCTGTATGAGGCCCTACCTAAGCTGGCCCCTGCTGACCCCTCTGACCTTACTGGCTGTCTGTTGGACCCTGGTTGTGCTGGCTCCCTCCCACCTCAAGGCCTTACCTTTACGGCACTGCAACCTCATCTGCTCCCCCTTTCCTATGGGCCTTGAAAGGCCTGCTCACCTTTCTGATCTTGCCTCCAACATCCTTCCTGGACACCTCAGACTAGCTCAGAGCCCACATCCCATTCTTAGCATGCTGTTTTTCTTTCATAATATTTGTAACTTATTTGTGGAATTATGTGACTAATATGTCTCCCTGGATAGGCTCTAAGCTCCAGGAAGGTAGAGCAAGTATCTGCTCTATCCCACGGCTGCATCCCCAGTGCTCAGCTCAGTGGTAGTGCTCAATCAAGAATTAGTTAACAATGATGAAGTTCTTGGGGGTGAACAATGTTCTAGGAACAGAAAGGAACTCTGGGGAAATTACATGGGCTGGTGAGGGACACAGTACCTATAAAGTTGCCATCGAGAATTGAGGTCCAGCTGCCAAACGTCCTGGATCTCACTGGCCTCGGCCTCAGTCATGGTGTTCAGCTTGCGGAGCTCAACCTTCACTTTCTTCTTCATTTTCTTTTTCTGGTTGCGCTGGGTCTGCAGACATCAATACCAGGCGGGGTACTAAGGACAGGCAGGCCTGGTTCTAAGCTCAAGTGGGGGCCACAGCACTCAAGGGGCTGATAATCAGAAAATCTCTAATGAACTCAGAGTGTCTCACATACTCTCAGCAACTATTCTATTGCTAAACAAGGACTCTGGAGCCAGCTGGCCTGGGTTCAAAGCCCCATTCTACCTATTAGGTTGCAGGACCTAGGGCGAGTTATTTAACCTGTGTCCTTCAGCATCCCCTCTATAACCGGGAATCCTATGAAGAACTTCTTAGGAGTGTTAGTTTGACAGAAGGCATAAATACACGGAAAACACTTAAAAGGGTGGTGGCACTAGTTACCATCACACATCTTTGACTATAGTCTGTTTCTCATTCCTAAAATGTATATCATGAAAGTTGTGGGGTGAGTCTCTCTTGTTGAATGTTGTATTACCAGTGCCTAGCAACAAGGACTTGGCACAGTGCCAAGTCAGGACTTAGGGCAGAACTTGGCACAGTGCCTGCTAAATGGTCCTAATGCCATCCTGTCAAGATGGTACCCTCAACAAGTGGTTGAAAGGCATTGTTTATGAGAAGTACTCTCCTCAGGCTCTGTCACTGGGTCTGAAGCCATAAACCTTCTAGGATTGGCAAGTGAGACAGATGTCACCACATTAAAGACCTCCCCCAACTTTAAAAACCATCGAACCAACCCCGTCTGATGCCACATGGCAGAGAGATGCCCAATCCATGCTTCCAAAGATTGAGATCATGACTCCGTTCACCACATATAGTGATGCTGAACTGAACTAGATCAGGTGCAAAGCCAGCAGTCAGGTGAAAACTGCTTCCAAAGCTGTCCTTGAAAGGTCTCAAGTCATCAGTAGGGTTTACAAACGGTTATTATGAGTATCTAGTCTTTTATCATCTTAGTAATGCATGGTAAATTCTGAGCACCACTGGGCTTGCCCAAAAGAAGAAGCAGAGTGAGAGTCTACATGAAAACATCTGGGCATCCATATGATTCTGGCTTAAGAAAAGTGTCAAATTCCAGGGCAAATGAAGGATGTCTTCTATCCAGCTTGGTGGGCTTGCCTCTCTGTTTTGCTTGAGTCCTCTAAAATCTTAATATGTGTTCACAGACTCATTTGAGGTAGAGAAGATAACATTCCTGGAGGCACAAAGCACTGAGACCCTAAATATCTGACCTGACTCACATAGGCTGCATTCTTCTAAAAGTTCTAGAGAAGCACCTGGCTACCTGTTTCCTGGCATTTCTTGCCAGGGCCCCTCTGAAGAGATGAAGTTATTGTTTTTTTTTTTTCAGTTGGAGTCTCACTCTGTTGCCCAGGTTGGAGTGCAATGGCACATTCACAGCCACCCCAGGGTTGACCTGCTGAACTCTGGCAATCCTTCTGCCTCAGCCTTCCAAGGAGTTGGAACTACAGGTGCATGCTACCATGCCCAGCTAATTTTTGATTTCTTGTAGAGACAAGGTCTCGAGTGCTGGGATTATAGGCTGAGCCACCAAGCCTGGCCGAGCTGAAATTTTATACCCTTGGGAATTAGACCCATCTTTACAAGAGTAGGTTATAACGTGGGTACATTAGGTAATTGTGAGGATGGCGTGACTATACTTGATTAGAAGTGGGGGAAAACAGAAGTCAGACCCGTTCCAACAGTCTAACCCACACCTAGGGACAGTAACAACTGAACTCCGGTGTCCCATTCTGCTTGGGCTTTCAGGGGCCCCAAGTAAGTGAGTTTACCTCCCACTCTCCTGTGGCTTGCTTCTGCCCAGCTGCTGTTCCAGGGCTACAGTGGTCTAGCCTCAGGGCCAGAAGTATTTTAGCCAGCTCCTGGTCTGCCCCATTCTCTTCCTTCTTCCACCGTCGGGGCCTCACCACCTCTTCCTCCTCAATCACCCGGTCTGCTTGAATCAGGTCAGCTTCCTCCGCGATCTCAATCAGTGAGCCCACTTCCTCTCCTTCTTCCTCCTCCTCCCCTTCTGCCTGGGCTAAGAAAGGAAAACAGGCAGGACAGAGACAGAAACTCTAGAAGCTAAGGGACAGAAGAGGGCACCTGCAAGGGCTCAGTTGCATAGAGACATTCTCAAGGGTTTTAGTGGTCATCTCTGAGAAGGAATACCAGGAGGAATGAGAGGAGAGGTAGGGAAGGAAGGCTCAGGTCCCCTGATATATTCTTTGTTACATGTTTCACATTTTAAAAATCATATGAATGTCTGCCTTGTCAAGAAAGGTTTTACTTATATCAAAGACACACACAAAGGAGGGTGAATAATACAATGTAAATATGCAATTTAAAGGATGACAAAAATATATGAAATGAATATCCACGTACCTTATACTCAATTTAAGAAGTAGAAAACTATCAAAATTTGTGAAGACCTTTGTGGGCCTTCAAGCCTGAATTTTCCATGACTCATTTCCCTCTTAAAAAAAAAAATGTGGCTGGGCGTGGTAGCTCACGCCTATAATCCCAGCACTTTGAGAAGCCGAGGTGAGAGGACTGCCTCAGACCATGGGTTTGAGACTAGCCTGGGCAACTTGATGAGACCTCATCTCTACAATAAATTAAAAAATGCACTCTAGCACTCCAGCCTGGGTGAGAGAGTGAGACTCCAACTCAAAAATAAATAAATAAATAAATAATGCTACCACACATATACTCTCTCTCTAAAAAAGAACATTGTCTAGTATATACATTTTTCCATAACTGGACATTTCCACTCAGCACGTTTTTGAGATTTATGTGGCTGTATGCTATGATCATTCCTTTTCACTGCTGTACAGTACTTCGTTATCTGAGTAGCCTGTAATTGATCCATCCATTGTAGAAATGTTTTTTTTTTTTTGAGTTGGAGTCTTAATCTGTCACCCAGACTGGAGTGCAGTGGCTGCTCCTGGCCACTGCAGCCTCAATCTGCTGGGCTCCGGCGATCCTTCCACCTCAGCCTTCCAAGTTTCTGGAACTATAGGTGTGCGCTACCACACCCGGCTAATTTTTTTTTTTTTTTAATTGTAGAGATGAGGTTTCCCCAAGTTGCCCAGGCGGGTCTCAAACCCGTGGGCTCAGACAATCCACTCACCTCAGCCTCCCAAAGCGCGGGATTACAGGCTGAGCCACCGAGCCTGGCTCCATTGTAGAAATGTTGATGGACATCAGAGTTTTGTTTTTCTGCTATGACAGATTTTTACCTATTTTCTTTTTCTTTTTTTTTTTTTTGAGTCAAAGTCTCACTCTGTTGCCCAGGCTGGAGAGCAGTGGCATGCTCACAACCACCATAGCCTCGACCTGCTGGGCTCAGGCGATCCTTCTGCCTCAGCCTTCCAAATAGCTAGAACTATAGGTGTGCACCACCATGCCCAGCTAATTTTTTTTTTACTTATTGTAGAGACGAGGTCTCACCATGTTGCCCAGGCTGGTCTTCAATCTGTGGACTAAAGCAATTCTCTTATCTCTGCTTCCCAAAGTGCTGGGATTACAGGCGTGAGTCACTGTGCCTGCCCAGTCTTACCTATTTTCCTTATATTAAGCTATTTTTCTTTCTCTAATTCATTTATAGGGGAATTACTTTTAAGTCCTGCTATTTTAGTCTATTCTACCTGACATATTCTACCTGAAGGTGTGATTCTAGAAGGCTTGTACTGCTTACCTGTATTCTCATGTCCTGCTGAAGGGACACTTTGGGTGAATGAACCGACACCAAGACCCAGCCACTCTAGCATCATGGAATGCTTGTAGCGCTGGAAGTAAACCCATTCGCTGTCCTGAGGAAGGAAGAATTGTCATTCATGAGGATTCCATGACTAGCAGTGTGAAAGCAGGTTTTCCAAAGGATCAAAGGTAATTCCCTTGAAATTCAGAGGTTCCGGTCAGGTGCGGTGGCTCATGCCTATAATCCCAGCACTTTGGGAGGCCTAGGTGAGAGGATTGCCTGAGCCCACGGGTTCGAGACCAGCCTGGGCAACTTGGCGAGACCTCATCTCTACAATTAAAAAAAACAAAAACAAAACTAGCCAGGCATGGTTGCACATGCCTGTAGTTCCAGTCACTTGGAAGGTTGATCACCTGAACCTAGCAGGTTGAGGGTACAGTGGCTGTGAGCATGCTACTGCACTCCAGCCTGGGTGGCAGAGTAAGACTCCAACTCAAAAAAAAAAAAAAATCAGACGTTCCACTCTGGGTGACAGAGTAAGACTCCAACTAAAAAAACGTAATAAATAAGTAAAAATAAAAAAGTGAAATAAAATTCAGAGGTTGCAAACTGAAATCCCTCGGACAACTGGGGCAGTTAACAAACCTGCATAGAATTTTAAGAGTCAAAATTTCCAGTCTCTCTGGACAGAATCAGGAGCCAGGGCAAAAATGTGCCTATACTGCCGAATGGCAGCAAATGGCTGGAGCTGGCTGTTGCCATCCTTCTTCCAGTGTGCCACAGGCCCTCTACTTCCTGTGCTTCCCATCGAGACAGCATTGCTCATTTCTAAGACCTGATGGACCTCTTTCAGCTTCCGGATGTGGAACTCTGAGAATCACCAATCCAATGATAACAGAGCTATTTCTCTGGGTTCCTGGCCAGCCACTTTAGAGAGATTGTCTCAGTTGCTTCTCACAATATCTTCTGAAGGTAGGTATTATTATTATCTGTTTGACTGCTGAGGATCACACTGGCCCAAGTCACTTGGTCAGTCTGCCTGACTAGGTCTATCAACTCCCAAGGTTGCCTCTGCTTATGTTTTTGTTTATTTCATTTAACAAACACTTACTTACTTATAGCACACTTGTTAAATTAAAAGGTCTACGGCCGGGCTCAGTGGCTCAGCCTGTAAGCCCACGCTTTGGGAGGCTGAGGTGAATGGATTGCCTAGCCCGTGGGTTTGAGATCCGCCTGGGCAACTTGGCGAGACCTCATCTCTACAATAAATCAAAAAATTAGCTGGGCATGGTAGCGCGCGCCTGTAGTTCCAGTTACTTGGAATGCTGAGGTGGAAGGATCGCCGGAGCCCAGCAGGTCGAGGCTGCGGTGGCCGCAGCAGCTACTGCACCCCAGTCTGGGCGACAGAGTGAGACTCCAACTCAAAACAAAACATAACAAAACAAAACAACACAACAACGAAAAAATTAAAAGGTTTGCAAATATTCACAATTCTGTAGTAATTAAGTGGATCTATAAGAAATTGTCATTTTTGTAAGTCAAATTTACAAATACTGGCAATTTCATATGGTTCAACTTAATGCTTATTAGTATCCACTTGCCCAGAGCAAAGCTAAGCTTCAAACCCAGCAGCATGGTTCAGAGTCTTGTTCCTGACCAGTGTAACCCAGCTACCTCTCGTCATAAAAGGGAACTTTGCACCAGCACCAGATTACCAAACAGTAAAGCTCTGGACTGCTGCTCTGCTGAAAGTTCCCTCTAAGTACTGGGACAAGAAAGAGCTGTGCGCCTCTGGAGGACCCTACCTGCACGGGCCCATTCATGAGGCTTTCCCAGTGCTGGGGGGAGATGTACTTCTCCAAGTGTTGTTCCCGCAGGACGCCGAGCATGGTGCACTCCAGGGTCTGTGCTCCTTCGTGAAGCTCTTGCTCTGACTCCTTCATTTGTGTCATGATCTGCCAAGAACAGAGAGAAGGATGAAGAATTATCATCATCCCCAAACTCAGTCCCTGTCTTGAGGGAAAACAAAGCTAAGACAGGAACAGCAAGACTGGAGAATAAATAGACTAGTCAACAAACCAGTTTCCCAGGGCACGTTACTGTGGTCTTGAAACAAAAGGACTGGTATCCAAAATGGCTAAAGGACTCCCAGCAATCAGTAATAATAATACAGTCAGGTAATACCGGCAGCATAGCCCTCATCCAAAATGCTTGGGACCAGAAATGTTTCAGATTTTGGATTTTTTTGATTTGGGAATTTTGTCTTTGTACTTATTGGCATTCCAAATCTGAAAATCCAAACTCTGAAATGTTCCAGTGAGCATTTCCTTTGAGTACCATGTTGGCACTCAGAAAGTTTGGATTTCGGATTTTCAGACGTGGGATGCTTAACCAATACGGCAGAAAAACAGGTCAAGGTTTTTGGGGCAGAGACTTCAAGACTCACAGTATCTGTTCTCTCTCTTTTCCTTAGTGATAAGATTTTGGTTGGGCACATTACTGTCCGGCTAAAAGATAACATTTCCCTGCTCAGTGAGCTCTGAGTGGAAGTGCTAAGGGGGGTCTGGGGGAAGAAGCCTTAAGGTCCTGGCAGGAGTAGGGAGGTCTTTGTGTTTTCTCCATGTTGGATTGTGAAGGCAAAGGTCACACCAAGGGATTAGCAGGATGGAATGCTGAAAGGAACCTGGGTCCTTCAGAGCTTGGAGGAGTCTCTATCTCTGCCCTGGACTCCCCACCCAGAACGACACTGCTGTCCTGTTGAGGCACCCCTGAGTTGTCTCAGATACTTCAGAGCTGGGACTTACACTCATGTAGGCCCTCCGGAGGTGCATGGGGAGGTTGCGGCGGAACTCCCGCTTGTTCCTCAGCTCCCTCAGGGTGAACTGCTTCAGGATTTCACTGCTGCTCCGTCCACCTACGCGCACGATGCTGGGCTTCTGACACTTGTAGATGCCTGTGGAGCAAAGTGGAGCACGGCAGAGTTGAGAGGAGCTAGGCTGGATTCTCTCAGGGGAGAGCTGTGTGTGTTTGGGATCGTGTCTCGGTTGGTCCCTTAGAGAACAAATGTGCTTACAGGAAATGTATCCCTTTAATGAGTGAGACGGCCTCAGAGAAGACGTGACCTGCAGAGCAGTAAAGTGTAGTGCTTAAGAGCACAGGCTCTGGAAGCAGACAACCAGGGTCACAAATCTCTACCACTTATTGCTGTGCAACCCGTGGCAAGTCATTTGAGTCTCAGTCTCTTCATCTGTGATTTGGAGACAGCACTATATTCCTTATGGGCCTACAATCTGGATAGTGAAAGAATATCTTTATAGCTTCTAGCTAGGGCCCAGCACAAAGTACAGCACTCATTAAACAATTAGCACAACAGCGATAAGTGTGGTAAGAACTGTATTAGGGGACAGCAGGGAACCTTACCTAGTTGGGGAGTGGGTAGGGATATATTCTTGAGGATATAATTTTAAATTCAGACTTTAAAGATTTATCTAGGCGAAAGGGCAGTATAGAAGAATGGAAAACAATAGTTTAGGCAAAAGGGAAAAGCACATATTTATTCACTCATGCAATTAGTGTTTTTTGAGTACCTAATATGTGTCAGGATGTGTGACTACAGCAAGAAAAGGACCAGCCCTTACAGTGTTTGTGTCTAGGGTAGAGACACATAAAACAGATTACAAAAGAGAAAAAACACAAAAGAGACTGAATTTTGTTTGGGGCAATAGGGAAAGTTCACCTGAAGAAGAGAGATTTTGGTGAGACCAGAAGAATAAGTTGGAGCCGTCCAGGCTGGATGAGGTCAAGATGAAGAGAGAGAGAGAGGGAAAAGTGCATTCCAGGCAGGGGCACAGCATGGGCCAACAAGAGAAGTCAGAGGAGTTCAGGGAACTGAAGACAACCAGTGCTGCTAGACTTAGGGAGGACGAGGGAAGAAGTAGGAGAGGCAGTTCAGAGTCCAGCTGGGACAGATCACATAGGACCTTGTAGTGACGTGGGACTGTGTACTTGACTCAAAGAGCAACAGAAAGCTACTGCAGTCGCCAGTGGTTCAACCATAAACACCTCGATAGAAAACAAGTTTGTCTCGTCATTACCTTCCAGAAACTGGTCCAGAGCATGATTAGTGTAACACACAACCAAGATGGGAAACCTCTGGAGGCTAATTTGCCAAACAGACTCGTTGGTTAGGAGGGCCTGAACAATTTTTAGACCCACATAAGTTTTGCCTAGAAAATAAGGAAAAAGGAGTTAAAAAATTTAGAGATTTTCTTTCTTTCTTTCTTTTGAGCCAGGGCCTCACTCCATCACCTAGGTTGGAATGCAGTGGCACAATCATGACTCATTGCAACCTTGACCTCCTGGGCTCAGGCGATCCTCCCGCTTCAGCCTCCTGAATAGCTGAGACTACAGTCATGTGGCACCAAGCACAGCTACTTTTTTTTTTATTGTAGAGATGAGGTCTCACTATGTTGCCCAGACTGGCCTTGAACTCCTGGGCTCAAGCAATCCTCTTGCCCCGGTCTTCCGAAGTACAGGGATTACAGGCATAAGCCACCGTTCCAGGCCTAGAGACTATCTAAGTGGAGTAATTAATTACTTAGAGCAAAATGTCTTCTTTTTTTTTTTTAACTTTAAGGCAAGACATTGAGATGGTTTACAATCCATGAAGCACAAGTGGGTATATTGTGAAAAGCTCCCTTAGTACTTCTATCCCCAATGTTACCAGTTTCTTGTACAACTTTCTTGTGTATGTATATCTACAGTCTTTTATTTATTTATTTATTGTTGAGTTGGCGTCTCACTCCGTCACCCAGACTGGAGTGCAGTGGCCGCTCCCGGCCACCGCAGCCTCGACCTGCTGGGCTCCGGCGATCCTTCTGCCTCAGCCTTCCGAGTAGCTGGAACTACAGGCGAGCACTACCATGCCCGGCTAATTTTTTTTGATTTATTGTAGAGATGAGGTTTCGCCTGCCCAGGCGGGTCTTGAACCCGCGGGCTCAGGCAATCCACTCACCTTAGCCTCCCAAGGCACGGGATTACAGGCTGAGCCACCGAGCCCGGCTATCTACAGTCTTTTTATGCATATACAAACAAATATGAATATGTATCTTTTCTAGCCTTTCCCCTTTTATTTTTAAAATACAAATAGTAGAAGAGTAGTCTGTAGAAATTAGACTACATTTCTACTGTACTACATCTTGTTTTTTTTACTTAATGTATCTCAGAGGTAGTTCTCTATCAGTACATAAAAATAATCCTCTCTCTTTTGTTTTTTTTATAGCTAAAAGGTTTTTTTAGCCAGTTCCCTATTGATGACATATATGTTGCTTCCAACCTCATGTGGCAAATTTGACCTCTAGCGGTCTTTTCTAATCTTGTGATTTTGGTTTATTAATATGTACAACAGTGGGTCACCATTGGAAAATCACCATGAGCAGCTACTTTATAAACAACTTTTATGCTCATTTCAGGGGACTATTTCTTTCTTCTTTTTTTTGGAGTTGGAGTCTCACTCTGTCACCCAGACTGGAGTGCAGTAGCACACTCACAGCCACCACAGCCTCAACCTGCTGGGCTCAGATGATTCTTCTGCCTCAGTCTTCCAAGCAGCTGGAACTACAGGCACATGTCACCATGCCCAGCTAATTTTTTTATTTATTGTAGAGATGAGATCTTGCCAAGTTGCCCAGGCTGGTCTCGAACCTGTGAGCTCAGGCAATTCTCTCACCTCAGCCTCCCAAAGTGCTGGGATTATAGGCATGAGCCACTGGGCCTGGCAGGGAATATTTCTAAATGAGACATTCTAGAAACATAGAGTCAAGTCCTTCTTGCCTACCTCATAGGGCAGATGTCATAAGCTCTGAAAAAATAACTGTCTTACCTGTTCCGGGAGGTCCTTGAATAATAGCCAGTTCCCTTGTGAGAGCAAACTGCAAGGCTTCCATCTGGGAGTCATCCAGCTTCAGGGCTTCTTTTGAGGGCCACTGGGTAGGGTCTAAGACATTAATTCTCGGACGTCTCAAGCCCTCAATACTCCTCAGAGATTTGCCAGTGACTGAAGGATTCTCTATTAAGGGGGTAAAATCATATCTGCCTCCCATTAGCAAGTACCTTGGCTCCATCACATGAGTGTCACACTCCACAATGTTCCTCTGGAAGGGGACATCCTCCTCCTGGACCTCTTGGAGTCCTTCCAGGACGTGTCTGTAGGCCTCAAAGTATGCAGTTGTCTCCACCATGAGGAAAGAGTCAGAGGGCTGGACCTCTGCTAGCAGCTGTTGGCTCTGCTCATTGAAGCAGAGCTGGACAATTCCTCGGCAGAGATCTTCCTGTTCCCGGTTAGACACAGTGGCAAAAAGAAATGTCTCAAAGTTGTCCTTGGACATGCACACCAAAGACCCATAGAGCAATCGCTTAGAATTCTGCCAGCGAACAAACTTCAGTGGTTTTGTGTCAAACTGCACTTTGTAGACAATGCCCGATGATGAACACACAGGAGTGATAATCCTGGTATCAAAGTAGATTCGGATGTCATCAAACTTCCTCTTCCTCAGGCACTGGTCTTCGAAGCTTTGGAGAAGTTCCAAAATGCCTTCCCGTAGAGGTCTGACAAAATCTTCTCGCAGGAGTCGGAAATGGGTATCCAGATAAATAGCAGTGCTGTCATATTTTCCAGAAATTACGTTGGGGCGAAGGAAGGGTCTCTCATCCAAGTGCACTTCATTGTAGGTTGGGTATATGGGCATGGTCCGGTAGCTCTCGACATGGTCTTCTGCCTCAGGTTGCACTAGGGTATAGGTATCTACTCTCAAGGTGCCCTCTCGCCTCTTTTCCTGTAGATGTTCAATGATGGTCTGTACCTTTTCCAGGTTCTTCTCTGTCTCCTCTTCTATGTCAACACCAGAAGCTCTCAGAGCATTAAGAGATGCCGGCAGGAGGGAAATGAGCATGGAAGTTTCCTGTACAGAGCTGGCGGGGAAGACGCTTACAAGGTCCTGGAGGAGGGAGATGATATTGCTTATGTGTTCTGGATACTGGTTTCGAATGTCAGGGATAGGTTGAGTGATCATCCCTACCACATAAGCAGGGAGGCAGACTTTGAGGAATTTGGAGTTCTTCAGTATGCCCAGGACATGGAGAATGCTTTGGCGGTCCATTTTAGAGCTGCAAGCCTTCCGAAGAACCTGACAGATGAGCTCAAGGAAGTTAGATTTCATGGCAGAATGAGACAGGAGCTCTTTCAGTCCTAAACTTGTTGCAAGTGTGATGACGACCTCAGATGGGTCTTTCTGCAGAAGACTTTCTAGGAACTTGTAGCCCAGTTTCTTCACCTGCTGTGGCTGTTCTATAGGCTTCTGGTGGGGAGTCCGCCACTGCTGGAAGTTTTCGTTGGACCATGGTGGTCTGCGATTCCTACCCTCCTGGTTGCCATTTCTCTGCCCAGTGTCATTCCCCTGATCATGCCTTTGGCCTCTAGCTTCATTGCTGGCATGACCCTCCTGATTCCTCCTTCCCTGATGTGGGTTCCTCCCCATGGCCCTAAATCTCTCTTCCCTTTGCCGGTAAGGAACAGGATGATTGTTGGCCCTAGGATGCCTTCCAGGATGGTAGGCTCCTCTGAGAGCATTTGCTGGTGAGTTACCGGCCTGATTTCTAGCTCTTGGTGGTAATTCTCCATCCGTAGGTCCTAAACACAATGGAATATTGTGTAAGCACAAGAATGAAGGGGTAAGGAAACCCAACAGGACAAAAAAGAACATGCTCTTATTCTCCAAAACAACTAAGGAACTCAGGTTTTATTTGAAGAGAAAAAAGGTTTCCTACGAAGTTGTGTAATAAATGAAAGCTTATTGTTTCTGAATTAATTGTGAAAATACTATTTTCCCAAAGGATGTAAAAGTGAAAATAAACATTTGCTGAGTACCTGATACATGCTAGAGAATAAATACATACAGTATCTCATTTAATCCTCATAAGCTGGGACTCAGAGGGTCAAAAAGATGAGCTCATTGCTTCTAATCTCTTTCCAGTACCAAACAATAGACAGAACATGAGTTTCAGAGCCAAAGAGATCTAGTTCAAATCTTGGGCTTGGTCACTTCTTCATTATATAACCTTGGCCGAGTTATATACTTATCTAAGGCTTAGTTTCTGGGTTTTTATGAAGATTAAATGTTTATAAAATGCTTAGTATAATACCTGAAACGTAAAGTTCTCAGTAAATGTTAACTGTTACTAGTAGCAGTAGAAAATTTTTTTTTTTTTGAGTCTGAGTCTCACTCTGTCACCCAGGCTGGAATGCTGTGGCACACTCACAGCTACCACAGCCTCGACCTGCCGGGCTCAGGTGATACTTCCGCCTTAGCCTTCCAAGTAGCTGGAAACATATTGATTGATTGAAGAAACAAGGTCTCGCCAAGTTGCCCAGGCTGGTCTTGAACCCCTGAGCTCAGGCAATCCTCTCGCCTCTGCTTACCAAAGTGCCAGGATTAGAGGCATGAGCTACTGTGATTCGCCAGAAATAATTTTTTTATTGGGAATACTCTATTG